>JXTB01000385.1:336539-368762 GCA_002914805.1 Parasponia andersonii
ATTAGTGTAATAGCACGTATGTAAATGCACATAACATAAGGAATGAGCATATTTTTATGAAACTAGTATTAATGACTTCTAGATGCCTAATATGCAATTCGAACATGTTTATTATTGGCTCTCTTAATTATGTGAGGAGTTGGATGTCACAAAAGGCAGGTGATTAGAAGAGCTACTGGCCGTTGTATAGGCCCATCGAACCACGGAGTAGAGGTCGATAGGAAGAACATTATTCGCCATGGTTTATGGGTCAGAGGCTGTGATCCCGATCGAGATTGGCCTCCTGACCCTTCGCTCCGACACGGTAAGAGATGCCCCACTAAACGAGCAGCAGCTAAGCCACAACATAGACCTCCTGGAAGATACTAGAATAGACCTCCTGGAAGATACTAGAATCATGGCCCTGGTCCACCTGGCCTCATACCACCAGCAGGCCAGGTCCTACTACACAAAGAAGGTTAGCGCTCGTCGATTTAATGCCAGGGATTGGGTCTTGAAGGTCAGAATAGGGAATTCCTCGAAGCTAGACTCCAATTGGGTTGGAACCTAGCACTCGACAATGGTGCGTATGTCCTGAAAGATCTCAAGACTGGGAAGAGCCTATCGAACACGTGGAATGCTCAGTACTTTAAAAAGTATCACGTGTGAGACACATGTAAATGTCATAAGACCCATGTAAATGCTTATATTATTAAAAAGCTTAATTCTAAAACAAGTCAAGTTTTCTGCCACACGGATTTATCCTTTGGATTGCTATGGAAAAGGGGTCTGCCCATAATGGCAGATCCCAGGCACTATTCGCGCAATCAAGAATCGTATCGTGGGATCACGTCGCATACCGACGACCTGAGAAAATGTACGAAGAGGAAGGAGCTGTGTAACCAAAAACTTGCCAGCAGACCTCGAAAGTGATCGTACTATGGGAATCACATCGTGCACTAAAATGTTAGCCGATGGCCCGAGAAAACGTGCAAAGAGGAAAGAGTTGCGCAACCAAAAACTTGCCAGCAGATCTCGAAAATGATCATACTATGGGAATCACATCGTGCACTAAAATGCTAGCCAATGGCCTGAGAAAACGTACGAAGAGGAAAGGGCTGCGCAACCAAAAACTTGCCAGCAGACCTCGAAAACGATTGTACTATGGGAATTACATTGTGCAATAAAATGTTAGCCGATGGCCTGAGAAAATGTACGAAGAGGATAGAGCTGCGCAACCAAAAACTTGCCAGCAGACCTCGAAAACAATCGTACTATGGGAATCACATCGTGCAATAAAAGGCTTGCCGATGGCCTGAGAAAACGTATGTAGAAAAAAGAGCCGTGCAGCGAAAACTTGCAGCCTGCCCTCAAAGGAAAGCAAGGACAGGGTCTACCCGTTGGAAGTAGACCCTCCCTAGGGTGCGCCTTAGCCATACAATAAGCTAAATGGAAGCAGGGACAGGGAAGACCCGTTGGAAGTAGACTCTCCCTAAGGAGCATCTTAGCTATACGAAAATCTAAAAGAAAGCAGGGTCAGGGTCCACTCGTTGGAAGTAGACCATCCCTAAGGAGCACCTTAGCCATACGAAAAGCTAAATGAAAGCAAGGATAGAGTCTACCCGTTGGAAGTAGACCCTCCCTAAGGAGCATCTTAGCTATACGAAAAGCTAAAGGAAAGCAGGGTCAGGGTCCACCTGTTGGAAATGGACCCTCCCCAGAGAGTGTTTTAGTTGTGTACGAGACAACGGTAAGAGGGGTTAGGGTCTACCCGTTGGAAGCAGACCCTACCAAGAGAGCGGTTTAATTATGCATGGACTGGAAATGAACAGAGTTATAGCCTACCCATTGGAAGTAGTCCAGTACAAGACCAGGTATGAAGACAGAAGTTAAAGCCAAACTCTGTTTATTATTTCCTAAAATACAAAATGCATGGTTGACAGAGACGCGCACACGGAAGCTCTACTTATAAGAAGCAGGTCTTGGATGGACTCGCAGGGACACATCAAAGTGGTAGCACCCTGTTTGCTCCTGATAAGAGCCGAGGCCGGGCCTTTTCCTCTACAGAGACGAGTCCAAATAGTGGTCAACCAACCCCAGGAGCTGGTTCCTGGTGCGTTCCCATTTGGGGTCAGAGAAGTCTTTGCCACACGCGTGGGTCGAATTCTACCAAGATAAGTCATAACAGAGGTTATACATCCTCAAAATCGGATGAGCCAAAACTTACATCCTGATCTCTAGAGCTAATCTTGTCAATCATAGTACGAGGAGAATTCACTAAGAACTCGAAATCATATACGACTGAGTCAAATCCAAATTCTGGCCGTGCTGCCGACAAGGGAATGGCATCGTATACGATATCTGATCCTGACCCTAAACGAGGTCAACAAAAAGAGTGAGAGAAGGGAATAAACTTAGAAAAATAGCACAGTTTCTATTATTTAAACGGATGGTTACAACAATGGTCAATTTTACAAATGCACAGAGCAAGAGGCCCTAATTACCTCCAGCCAGGGGAGCGCAGCCAGTTTTGGCACTTGGACCAGCTCCGATAGAGGGTGGCATACCAGAGGTCGGAATCATCACTGGACAAAACGACCGGACCAGACCCATCGCCAGTTAAGGCCCCAAGATCAGGCTGACCGCCGGGAACCTCCGAGGATTGCTCTAGCAGACCGGAAGCGAGGACAATCTACTTGGTAACAGAGGCAGATGTAGAGGGCATGTCTTTTTCTTCGTCAAGCATATTCAGCACATCAACAGGGTACACGATGTTGATCTCATCCCCTAGCTACTGCATATAGTGCTTGACGAAATAATGGTCCCTCTCGATGCCTTTCTGTTCATCAAAGTGGTTTGACATTAACATCTCTGCGTGGCCTTCGAATTCCCTATTCTCCTAGCCAGACCTATAGCTCTCTGCAGAAAAGACATCCACCTACCTCTGGTACCTCGTCTTCAGTTTCTCTGCATCCGCCAATCTATCCCTCAGTGCTACCAGCCTCAGCTCCACTTGCCGCTGCGACAAGTCGACCAAAAGAGTGTTAATGTCCGTGAGGTCTTCACCGTGTTTGCGAGACAAATTTGCATGAGCCCTCATCAATTTTTTGTGATCCAAGCAAAGATGTCGGTTTACCTCATTGGACCGGTCGAGTCTGCGCTGTAGGGAGTGGGCCTCCAGTTTGGCTTTTGCCTCGGCTTTCCTCGCCTCTTTGGCATCATCGACGGCTCTCTCGCGAGCGATGAAAGCCAGCCCCATCTCCACCCATGCATTCTGCAGCTCCTGCTCTTTGACCCCGAGCTCGGTTTGGGCCAGACTGGTGGCCTCGGCTTGAGCCAACCTGTCAGACTCAGCTTCGGCTAACCTGGAAGCCAGCTCCTCACACTAGACCCCCTCGATACTCAGAGCATGTGCCACTGTACTGCCGACCTTAGCTTCGTCCAGGCTCCGATATAGGTCGAAGTCCGCCCTCAATGCGGCAAGGGCGACTTCGTTCTGCTTGGCCATCGCAGTTTGGTCGTTTAGCTCTTCAGTCAACTCCCTGATTTGAGACGAGTAGAAAGACTGGACAGCGGCTAGCTATAGAATACAAGAAAGCAAGGTCAGCGTTCAGCTTGGATGCCAAAAAATATGGAAGTGGCAGCAAGATGAGCCAGACCTGCGCAATGCTGCGGTTAGCGATGACCTCAACGTTCTCCAGGGAAAGCACCTCCAGCTCGAACTCCGCAGCCGGACCCTTTCCCTAGGCATTGCCCGTGTCTAAGGAACACGGCTCTGACCCACCGACCACGAGGACCCCGTGTCCCTCTACCGGATGAACTCCAGTGGCTTCTTCTGATGCTCCCAAGGTGGCAGCGTTCAAGATAGTAGGAGGCCGGGCATTGCCGAGCGTGCTTTTGGCGACAGCAGGGAGCGGCGCATCCTTAGCAGAAGAGATCACGGTGACTGCTGCTACATAGGCAGTTTCGGCTGCCTCCCCCCTTGGAGCCCCGCCTGAACGTGATTTTTCGGTCTTGACCAACCCTTCCTGACGGGCCACTATGCGCAGACCTTCTCCTCCTCATGAGGGTCAGCGTGGCCCCGTCGTCTTCACTACCAGAAGAGAGGGCAGCTCTACCCCTCTTCCCTACCGGGCTTTCCTTCCCGGAGGATAAGTTGGCCTCGCGATCCCGCTTCGTCGGGATGGGGGGAGGGGAAGACAGTCGAGATTTCAATCTCAGAGCTCTTCTGCTGAGCTCAGCAATCTCCCTATGGGAACGGGCGGTACCGGACCCTGCTCCCACCTTCGAGACAGAGCTGGGGGCAGAAAAGGTCGGCGCAGAAGGTTCGCCGGGCAGGCTCGAAGGCGTACCCTTGCTGTACACAATCTTCATGGCCAGTGCCTCCCAGATTATGAGCTTGTCGGCCTCGGGAGTTGGCACTACCGGTGTTTCATCCCCTGTCACAAACAGACCCTCCAGGTCGTCTGAACCTGTTCTTGGGATGAAAACTTCTGAGGCCCCATCCTCTGAGGACACCACCAAACACTGACCAGCGAGGACTTTGGGGCAAACCTTGTGCATAGCGAACTTCCCTATGACTGGGGAGGGGTCTGCTGAGGGGCCTGCGTCTGAACTTACAAAGGCAAGCAACATGGTTAAAACGCAGCCATGACCTGACTGATGGAGCCCAAAGATACAAAAATGAACTCACCCTTAGCCCTCTTAGGGGTGACGGTCTCCTCCCTGTGGAACCTAGCACACTCCTCAGCCACGAGCTTCACCCCCTCTTCGAGCTCGTGACTGGTCGGCGCCACTAAGTCGTTGGGACCCATCAGTTGGCTCGAGGCCATGATTTGATGGCCCACCATGGTGATGCAATTTTGCTCATCCCAACAGAACTGGTTCAGGGTGGAGGCATCAAGCTGGCCTCCGAAGGTGCTTGGTGACGACCCACGTGTCTAGTGGGAAGAGGAAGTATGAGGCCATTCTTGGCATCATGTTCATCACCTGGGGATTCAGGATAGCCTGGATATTTCGACAATCTCCAGACGACCCGAAGAGGATGATTCCCTCAACTCCTGAAGCCGACCCACCGACAGCTGAGGCTCGAACTTGTTCTCCTCTGCAGAGGCTGTGCAAAGCAAAACGTCATGACTAAAAACGGACGAAATATGCACGGACCCAAAATTCATGACCCAGTACTTACCTTGCAGAAAGGACGAGGGGATTTGAAAACGCTCTCCGTTCACCCAGGGAGAGCACCACGCCCCTCCGACGGCATATATCCTGGAATGAGAGTCCCACTGCTTGTCTGACCTCAGCAAGCCCAGAAGATGTGGTGCCCCAAGAGCGACTGGAGATAGAAAGTGGGGTAAGAGCCCTTTTTGGGGATTAGGATAAGTTTATAAGCATAGAAAACCACTTCCAGGTCAATATTTGTGTTGAGGAGGACGGACAAGGCAGAAAGCCCCATCAGGATCATGATTCCGTTAGCGTTGAGCTACATCGGATGAATCCCCATGAGGCTAAAGAACTGATAGACCAAGGGAGGGAGAGGAAACCGTAACCACTCCAGATGCCGCCTTCCTAGAATGATGGAGCCTTCTAGAGCAGAGGGGTAAAGGTACCAGTCCGCTGGGCCGTCGACCCTCTCTAAAGTGACTCCTCCGGGGAAGTAGAGCTGCCTCCTCAGCGACCCTAATTCGGAATCCGCGACGGGATGGAGTTTCTAGCTCAGATTCAGGGCCATCTTGTTAGATATGATCGAAGAAGACGAAAGGTTCTAGAAAAAAAGAGATGCAGAAACCCTAAGATTTGAGAAAGCTGAAATACTTGGAGATTTTGGTAAAGTAAGAAATAAGCGTAAATGCGGCTTTTATTGAGGGGGGAGCCTAAGAGTTTTTCCTAGAGAAGGGCAGGTCAAGGAAGACGGAAGCATCAGAATTTCAAAATTTGAAAAAATTATGACACGGGATAGCGTGCCTTCGCGTCGGCAATTGGGGAGCCATGTATATCCCTCAAATTAGAGGAATCGAGAAACGATTTCCCTACTTGATAGATACTAATCCATCAAATAGGGAAATGGGAGCAGTAGTGGGACCCGTTCCTAAATCATATACCATGTGGACGATTAAGTGGTAGAATAGGTCATAAACAGAGCATACCGTCCGACATGTGTCCAGAGTGACCAATTAAAGGCCACGCGAGTCGCACGTGGTACCGTATAGGCCCATGGGCTGTCCGAGGCTAGGGCCGAGCCCATCCTAGATCCTGAATAGACTCGGCCCAGTCCGATTCTTACCTCGACAGCTGAGGGTCGGGAGCCTCAAGGGTCTTCCACCAGAGTACAATGGAAAACAACTCATAGCTCCAGACCCAGACAGAGTATTTAATGCGAACTTGAGTAGGTGCGCGCATTGGGTAAACCGTCCTGACAGAACGGCGGTTTGTCAATGTCTCGCCTCTGACAGGCTCGAGCCATATGGGACGGCGGAAACTAGGCCATGACGATACAGAGAGAATCACGGTAATCTCGGCTTGTGATCTCTAGAGTAAGTCCTGATGAGGAAAGGTACTCAGTCCTGGGATTGAGAACCATGAGATTCACAGTTCCAGGACTATATATATGAGCCATGCGTCCCCGGAAAGAGGAGGCATGTATGCATACAAAAAGAAATATTTAAAAATTTTATGAGCAAGAGATATAGATATACTCATACAAAGAAAAACTAAATCTTTGCTACCCTGATTCAAAGATAAGCAACTGACTTAAGCATCGGAGAGTCTTTGCAAGTGACTTCCCCCGCCTCTCCGACCCTGCCTGAAGTCAAAATCTCTTTGGGATAGCAAGGATACGTGGACAGTTAGAGAATATAACATCAGCAGTTCAGAGACACATAGACAGTTGGTGAAAACCGATCCAACAAGTGGGGTCCATGAAGAGGTGCTAAAACCATGGATGGAGCTTGGTTACGTGACGTTGCAGTACATTTATGTTCCACCCAAGAACACCATTAAATTGGTTATGGATTCTCTATCTAATTATTCTCAATTCACCATTGAACATATGCCTACGAGCAATAAGCACTACCTCTCTGCCGATGCTGGAAAAACTTGTAGGTATATAGATTCGACTTAATTTAATTTATCCTTTTCTCTATTTCTCATTATTTTTAATTTTTTTTTTCTTTTTAGCATCATGGTATATATTTGAATTAGTCATTAATGATCCGACCTTGTCCAAATCAAGTGGAAAATAATCTTTTTGAAGCATAGCCAATTCAATTGAAACTCTATGTTAGTTGTTTTAACTAGCTAGCTTGGGTTTTTTGGTCATGATAAAGTGGTTTGTAATTTATCACAGTAAGTGGAATGTTGTATATTTTTGAAATAATTTTATACTGAATTTGTGACTATAAATAAATTTAGGACTAATTTTTATGTGTTGGATTGATTTGTGACTATGATAGTTTTTTGTGTGTTGAATCGTCACAAATTATGCACGAAGAATAACGGAGATAAAAAAAAATGTGTAATTTTGTGTATTTTTGAAATGATTTTAGACTGAATTTGTGACTGCAAATAGATTTTGAGACTGATTTTTGTGTATTGGACTTATTTGCGACAATAACAGTTTTCTATGTATTGGATTGTCACAAATTGTGACTTCAAATTATAAGACAAATTGTGACAATTTTTGTAAGACTGACACAAATTTTGTGACTAGCAATCACTAATCAAGTTTACATGACACAAAATTATGATTGTCATGAATTATATGACTGTTAGTATCACATATATTGACTACTAATAGAAAAAATATCATAATTTTTCTTGTAAAATTAGATTTGTATTAGATAAATGTTACTAAGCTTTTGTTGGCTAATAGGGAATATTTATATTCTTATTATAAAGTTGGCGCAAATTTTATGGTTAAGAATTACAAATTACAATAATATGTTATGATTGTATAAATTACAATAACATAATTTCATAATATTCTTAACGATGTAAAATATATTATAATACTGAGTCCCAAAATTGTGATTACGAGTCACAAATTATATTACTTCTAATCACGAAATTAATAACAATAAAAACAAAATTTCCTTAAAAAGGTAAGAAATAAAATTGAGATGGTAAGCTGTCAAATTATTACAACCGATCGTACAATTTGGTATCATATAAATGTATTTTCGGAACCAATATCTTCTATCTCTCTCCAAAAGCTGCTAGAAAAGTAATTTTTTGCTCTTAAAAAAGAATTTTGAAAAATATTCATAGAAAAGTAAAATGCCTACAAAACACCCCAGTTTCCATAATTTCCAATGTTTCTAATGCATCAATCGTCTGGGTAGAGGACAAAAAAAAAAAAGAAATCCCAAAAATCATTCCTATGGAAGACAAGACATGTCACGTGAGTGGTAAGAGTATCATTCGGGTTGACATCATCACACAGTGCTTCTATGTCAGAACAGAGGAGAAGACGATTTTGGATACGTAACTAATGAACGATAACTGATAAGCCACACACTATCCTGGCCCAATACCATGGCATATCCCTATCCCATATGTTCACATTTCACAATCACAGACAGCGTCAATGAATGAATCATTCGTTTCTAGCACGCACCCAAAAAGAATCAGTTTGCTCATATCCCTTTAAGTCACTAACTCACTATACCCTATAAATTCCCAGCAAAAAAAAAAAAAAAAAAAAACCCACTATACCATATAAATCGCGTGCCGAAAAATTGGAGAGTCAAATATGGAATGTTACACCTTACTAGTATTCAAGTATCATGAACCTCAGCAAACATCATAATATTCATCAATGGTTACCACTCATTTCGATTTAGATTAACCTGCTTCAAAAACAAAACAAAGTCATCGCCATGAGTCACTGTACACTTCTTGCCTCGTCTACTTGAATACGAAAAAAAAATATAACTGTGGCTGTATCAACTGGACCCTCAGAGACAGGGCGTCAAGATCATTGGAAAGAGAAGAAAACTCGAGCCAATTGGCAGCATTTTCGGTAGAGTTCCCAACCTCATACAGAGGTCTCAAAAGAGAGTTGGAACATGGCATGAGGGTTCTGAAAATCTCCTACTCTTGGTTGTTCCTTCATAGGGTAAAAAACCCATAACTTAGACCTGCGTATAGATTGCTCATGTCCACTCTTAGCAAAAATATCTCACTAGAAGTATGCGGCAGAAGTCGGAAACTCATCAGCTCTCCATTTCTTCCTCACTTAAGCTTTCAGTTCCTTTTCTTCGAGCGAGAGCTTTGAAGAGTGTAAAAGCTGCAATTAGAGCAATTTGCATATGCTCAGAGCTACTTGTTTTTACCGAAATCCGCCCCATCTTCTGACTATTCATGTTTGCGTTAACTGAAAGTTTCAAGTTGCGATTCAGCCGAAACTCGGACTGTAAATTTCCAGTCAACACCTTCTCCTTTTTAAAAGAGAGGAGAGTCAATGTCAGGCTGACCAAATCATTTCTGATAGGATAGTCTCTTCCCCTTAATGTAGCTTCAAAGCTCCCACCATATGCCACTTGTCCAGGACCACCCATGCTACCAGCATTGACTACAAATTTCAATCTCTTCCCCAATGAAATGGAATCTCCGAGCTTGGCACCAAAGTAATACTTGTTATCAAAGGATGTCAAAGAAACACCACAGTCAGCACTGTTGTGCCACAAGTTCATGAGCCTTGTATTGCTATGGACTGTGTACATCAAATCCTTTCCAGCAGATTGAACATCAAGACCAACAGAATAAGTAGCTCTCCCAGGATCCGAGTAAGATGCAGTGCACTCAGATTGAATACTAAAATCCTGCTTGTCCTTGCTCATCTGTCCTGTGATTGAGGCAAAGGCATCCCGATTTATTGCCATAGCTGTTTCAAAGCTTACTCCATCAAAGCCGACATCGTGATCCCATCCCTGGGGATCAAGGACAGGTCTCACAAGCCATTGATCACTTGTAACAAGGCAACGATATCTATGCACAGGGAAATTTGAGTCAAAACTTGGAGGAAATGCAGTGTCTGGTAGCGAAACATCTTCTAGAGATGCTTGCTGACTATCAGGATAATCGTTACCTGCCAACTTTTCCCCCATGGAAAGCCTGTTCTCCCTCTGCCTGCGATACTCTTCCTTCATTTGCTTCTTCAAATAAAGAGTCTCTCTGTAGTCCAGCTCATCGAGATATTCTTTTTTCTGAGATTTAGTGAGTCTCTCAAACTGAGATTTAGTCAGGATACGGATTGGAGGTAACTGGTCATACTCATCTTCTTCCTCCCCATCTGATATTAAGCTTTCATCAATTTCATTGTCACCTCCACTTGGACTCACTACAGGCCGATGCCTTAAAAGAGATGAGAGGAGATGGGGAAGAGAAGGTAGTCGAGTAGCAGTCACTGGCCCCAGCTCAATACTCTGCAATTTCAAGAGGATATTGACATCCTTAAGAACTTTAGTACATATGCATAATAGCAGAAATTGTGATCTCCAAACCTGTCCATTTGGAAGAATCTTTTCCCCCTTTATATTTTTCTTGCACTCAGGATGGTTCTCAACCAAAAGCACAGGGATTTCAAGTCTTGGGTCAGACACCGCCTGGTGTATATGCTGCTGCACAAAATCTGTGTAGTGCGACACATATGATTCATAGTTTACGGGATAGCCATTGGGTCCCTCTGGAAGTGCGGAGGAAGAATGAGTCATGACAAGGATGATGTTGAACCAAATTGCAGCACCAAACACTTCAGTAATAACTTTGAAAAGAGGGAAATCATTATAACTCTTACAGGCGAGGTCTAATCGTTCAAAGTATAAAACTATATCAGGTGGCGATTTTCTTATGAATCTCTTTACTGAAAGCAGAATCTTCTTATTTCTTTTAGCATTACTTGCAGATGGAGGCAAAAGACCAGGGGTGTCAATGATGGTTATTCGAATTCCATTAACAGTTCCAACAACCTCTTGAATGTGATCTGTGGCAGGTCGAAATGCATCTGTCGTGGTTTTAGCTTGATCAAATATGGAATTGATTGTAGCACTCTTGCCAACCCCTGTTTTCCCAAGAACAAGTATTCTAATAGAGAAATCCAGTTCAGGCAAGCCAGCTGCAACTTGTTCTGCAACTATGGCTCTTGCTTTATCCCTACTGCAGAAAAGTCTTTTCAGATCTGATTCCTCTGCCCGTATCGTCGTTGCTAGGTGAATTCGATATAAAACCTTTGCAGCCAGAAGATTGTTCTCTGGCAGCCCAAGCCGACGGAGGAGCAGGAGGAACTTAACTTGAAGGTCCTCAAACTTTACCAGTGGATCTGTCATTTTTTCACTAGTATGAGATTTGTCAGAATAATTACTCACTACTCGCTGCATGGAGGTTTGTGAATGATTTTCCAGACTACTAGTAGAAGAGCATGATGCTTGAGGCACAGGTGTCGCCACCAAACTGGACGAGTGAGTTTCACCTAGTGAAAAAGAAAATGATCGACTCAAAATACATTGAATTTATAGAAGTTCATCACTCAGGTTAAGATTCGTAACATTTGAAGCAAATTTAAACCACCTTATAAGTGGATTATAAATAAAGCCCAGGCAATGATGACAACAGTTGTTTTAAAACTATCATTGGATGCAGGATGATCAAATACAATAAACAATTGACAATGTTTACACCAGAATTTACAGAAGATGATCTTTAGCGGCACAGTAATCCTAATTAGAGTTCTAAATTGTGAAGTCAAGTTCATAACATAACAGTAGCCATGTTAATAACAAAAAGGAGGATGACCCAAATGAAGCAAATTAATCAAAGTAATGACATAGTAGTCATGAACAAATCCAAGTCTCTGATGGGCCTCAGACGACAATTAGCCCCTTCTCTCACAGTAATTGCATTTCTTGTTAAACATTGAAGAGAGAAAAAACCAAAGGGAGCATTTTCACAAGCCTTCCGACACCATAACAATATATAGTGAAGAACTTATTCGAAATTAGTAAGAAGTTTCCTTCCTTCGATCCACACAATCCAAATTACACGCATGCAAATACGAAACCATCTTATTCATAAGTTCGGTCAACGATAGCCGATAGCCAGCTTCTAAAAAGATAAACCTTCCAAATACTATCATAAAAATTATAAAACTGATATATTTAATATCCAGCCTCCCCAAAATGCTTTAGCCCAGATTAGAAAAAATGAAAAATTGTAAACGTGATACGTTAAACAACACTGAGGTTAATAAGTGGGCACACATCA
The DNA here is from genome assembly GCA_002914805.1 of Parasponia andersonii. Taxonomy (NCBI): domain Eukaryota; kingdom Viridiplantae; phylum Streptophyta; class Magnoliopsida; order Rosales; family Cannabaceae; genus Trema; species Trema andersonii. The sequence continues at coordinate 348,777 of JXTB01000385.1, forward strand.
TTTCTTCTTCTTCTCCCTAATGTCCATTTCTATAGTATTCAAGCTATATAATCACAATCAGAAAGGTTAAAAAGTAAGCTTACTATACCTCGGTCACCAAACTCTTCATCAACAGGTTCCTCACCATAGAAGCTATCACTGCCTGACAATGGCCTAGATGAGACCACAGACATGGATACCAGCTGGGAAAAAACCCAATCCCGGACACTCTTCATATTCCTGCAAAAAATTCACAATTAGCATGCGAAATAGTTAATCTCAAACGATAAGACAAGTTCTGCAGTTCTAATAATCAGAGCAACTTCAATACGGCAAGGAACCCAACAATTTAAAATAGCAAAATTGGATTAAAAATTTTTCATAAAAAGGTTAAAATCTTGAAACCCAATAATTAAAAGAAAGAAACCAAACGAAATGGACTTACATTCCAGCAATAAAGAATTCCTACTGCAAAAAAGTAACTGACTGCAAATCATAACGCAAACCCCCCAAAACTCCCTCGAATTCTACTTTTTCGATTCTTTATGTACACACAGACGTATGTATATATATATATGAGAGGGTTTGCCTAAAAATAAACAGATTGTTGTGAATTGAATTGAGATCAAATTGAACGAATTAGAGCATCTCCGAAACCCTAATCTGCAAACCCAAATTCGAATTGGGATCAAATTGAAGCTTTGTGAATCGTGTGGTCTTCTCGGTGAAAACTAAGAGCGATAATGTTGTGAGGCTGAGGAAGAAAACGTAGAATCAGAAGAAGATGAGATAAGACAGATGCAGACACAGAGACCCCAAAATTAAAATAAAAAAGGGTTTATTGCATTAATAGCCCCTCAATATTATCCATATTGTACCATTTGGCCTCTAAATTTTTAATTTATACGTTAATGACTCATAAATTACGTAATTATTACAACAGTAATCATCATTTTGTCATAAATTATTAAATATTTAATAAAAATAAGTCATTATAAAGTATATAATTTGATAATTATAGTGAAAAATAAGATTCTGAATTTTTAACTTACATAATATATTACAAAAATTTAGACAATTATTGCAATAATGATTTTTTTTTTACGAATTGTTAAATTTTTAACATAGTCATATACAAAACATACAACCTAAAAATTATGACCAAGAATTAAATTCTAACTCATAGAAATAAATAGTAACCAATTATATACTTTATTTATGATTATGTTACATTCAAAAAGTAATAATTTGTGACAAATAAATTGTTATTTTAACAGTTGCATAATTCAGAGACTACAACTATATAAATCGAAAGTCTTAGACAAAATAGTACAATGAGAATAGTTGAAAGACTTACTATTATTAACAAAAAAAAAAAAAAAAAAACTTCAAAACTGAGAATAGAATGACCATGGGGCCTTGGGGAGGAAGATCAGATGGCAGGTTTTTCTTTTGTTTTTAGGGTTAAAATCCAACAATATATATAATTTAGATGAGGAATAAAATTTGTCCAAAAATAAAAAAGGTTTCAAAATTGAGGGGGAAAAAAGTAAAAAGGGAATAAAGATGGGTACTAGTGTTTGTTGCAGTGAAAATTATAAAAATAAAATTTCAAAAAAAAAAAAAAAGAAAAGAACAAAGATGGGGTACTTGGGTTCGTTACAGGGAAAATAGAAAAAACAAAAACGAAAAAAAAAAAGAAGCAAAGATTGGTACTCGGATTGGTTATACGAAAATTGAAAGAAAAAAGAAGTGAAAATAATAATATTAGTGCTTGAACAAGTAATTATAATATGATACCATGAGTATAATCCAGAATTATTATTAACAAAAAAAAAAAACACAACTTTCAAAACTAAGAATAGAATGACCGCTTGGCTTTTGAGAGGAAGATCAGGTGGTTCAAGAAAAATAAAAATAATAAAAAAATGGAGTAAAAAAGGACAGAGTAGTTGGGTTCTTCATAGGAATCATAATATAAGGAAACTTTTGCAATAGAAATTAATTCAAAGATACATACTTAGTTTGGTTATATAAGAAAAAAAGAACACAGAGTACTCGGATTCGAAGTTGGTTATATTAAAAAACAAGGAACAAAGAGTACTCGGGTCCGTTACACGAATATTGAGAAAAATAGTTAAAACGTTGGCATTGGCGCTTGAACAAGTATGGCATTGGCGCTTGAACAAGTAATCGAAGGGATTGTTTAGTAAAAGAAGTTCTAAGTTTTTGGTGTCGGAAAATGGATGCATTACGCTATTTTGATTAGCCATTTTGAGATAAATTTATGAGTAGGATCTACTATATATTAGTGAGAGATTATTCTTGATATGTATTTTCTTTCGTGAATACATAAAATTTAAGTATTTATTTGCTCAAAATAATAATAGGGTAAATGAGAAATTATCACTCAAAATAAGTTAAGTGAGAAGGAAAAAGAATGAGAATTTGTTAAAATCTCACATAGAAAATGAACACAAACCAAGAGGCGTTTATACAAAGTTGCGTAACTTTTAGTTAGTAACTTGATAAGCTGAGAGGCTCTCTTTTGCACTCGCACATAGAGGGGTGCAAATCAAAGGCCGAACAGTATGTGCTTGTGTGCGCCTGCATGTCCTGTGAGCAAGAATATCAAACCGAAAAGCCCACTCTGTATTGGGCTTCTTTTTGCACCTTGAATTTTTTTTTTTTTCCAATCTCAAAGCCCAAAAAGAAGATTCTGAAACCACTATAACTTCAGAAACGCTTGGATGTTAATGAAAATATGTAACATCCAATTTTTAAAAAGCTATAAACATTTTGTAACAACCAAAAATGTTTAGCTTTGATATCTAAAACTGCCAAAACATTTTTAGGCCTTATGGAGAGCATTAATGGCAAATACCCCTTGAGCACTATAAAAGGATAGCTCTTCTTCACTTCTTAACACACCAAATAACAATCTGACCTCTCCATTCTCTCTTGTTGCTCTGTGATGGTTAGCTTCTGTTAGTTGGTAGTTAGAGTTGGGTCTTTTGGTGAGGTCGAGCTCTATAGTTAATTCTTCTGTAATTCTGATGATAGAATTTGGGCACTGCTTAGTTTGTTAGAAATAGCAAATTGGTGTGATATTGCTATTCGTAAACTATTTTATCCTGAGAGACAGAAGCCGTTGTATTCTTCTAAGCACCTCGATAAGGAGGTGTAATTATTTTAAGGATATTGTATAAAACACAAGACTCAGTTTGATTTTCATCGGCATCACAAGACTAAAATGAGCCAAATTCAGTAAGTAAAAACTATGTATACTCGTATATGCTTTAAAATATCGTTAAGTTTTCATTGTATACTTTCCTTTCTTAAACATTTGAGTCCATGCATTTTCTTAAAAAATATTCTTAGTTGGGCTCTGCAACACATTGTTGGTCCCGTAAGTCGATAGGCCGTGATAATATTATACAGAAACTCTGGCCAAGAATAAAAATAAAGTACGACTGTCATGTGAGTTTTTTTTTTGAAAACTCATTTCTTCTTAAAAGGGACATCCCACACTGTGCTAACATTGCCCTGCTTTAATAAACACATTATAAGATTCGCAAGTCCCACTTTAACGAGAGAATCTACATTAACAAACTTACCTACCCATCTCTAACAAACTAGTAATTGCAATTAAAAGTTATCTTATAAAATTGATACAATGATACTCGCTTTCAAATATTCTGTAATAAAATTCTCAATTATATGCAAATATGTCATATACATGTCATTTATAACTTTCAAGAATAAGTAAGTTTCACATAATGATATTTTCTATATAGTTCTTGTGACGCAGTTGTAAGTCTTTACTTACCTCGTGTCCTAAATAGAAATTGATAGTAGAAAGAGTCAATATCCTCTAGAGACTAGTGTGCTAATCACTTATCATAAATTACTGTTATTCAAGATATACATTTTGCCCAAAAAAAATATATCAGGATACTTGAACAAGACCGAAATCAGAATTATCACCAAATTAGGAAACTTAGATTGTAAAATGACTCAGAAGCATACAAATAACTTAAGGTATTTAGTAGCTAATAACTAACATTGAAAAAATATTCAAAAGATATTAAAATATGAATGCTAGTTTATTAGCACAAAAATGATTCAAAATGACACATAATTTTGGAAAAACTAGTCTATTTATCCCTAAATGGTGCTATTTCATTTTAAAAATATTTGGATAGCACCTCTCCTATTCGTTTGGACATTCCCACATCTTTTAATTCATGGTTTAAGACCTGCAATAAAAATAAATAAGCCAATTCTCACATATACACATCAAAGAGAATCATTTAGAATAATATAAGTGCACTTAGAATTCTTTTCGATTTAAACAAAGCTTAAAACTACTTTTACACTTGTGTGTCATCACAACCAGCCAACAAATGAGTATAATAAATAATAGGATCAATAAAATATACACTCAAAGTTTAGAAAAATAGATTATAAATATAGAAAACTTAATCTACCACACATGACAACACTTAAATCCATAAATAGCAAACTTTGAAGTTTTAGGTCTAATTTTAATCATCCACTTAAATTCTATATTTCAAGTAATATATAAATTTCCTAGGACTTTTATTCATCAAATAAAAGTTTTGGTTAAAGGGTTGCAGCAAGAAAAATCAACTACATACTCAAAATCCCAATTAGGCCTCACATTGACTAGTTTGAACTTTTGCTGAAGCCCTTGCCTTTTATTCGCCAAACAAGACTTAAAAATAGATTTTAGAACTCAAGAGGACCTGAAAAAACCATTATCTATGTGAGAATAAGTGGAGAATTGAAATTAAAAAACAAAACCTAGGAAGAAGAACTGGTAGAATTATCTTGACTAGTTTGGACCTATCTTATTTTTTTGAGCTCTAATTTAAGTTCTATCACTTGGAAGCTCTTAGATATGGCTAAGAAGAGTTGAGAGAAGTAGAAAATGAGTTGGAGAGTTTCAGGTCGTGGCTGGAGGAAAAAAAAATGACTAGATTTGGTTCAAAATCAACACTTAATGGCTAAGAAAAGACATAACTTAAATTTTGAGGAGTAGTTTTGGTATTTCACAACTGATTTTCTATGTGTCCAACTTTAAAATACTCTTAGCTTATGCACCACGTTACTGGCTCTTTCCATACACTCAAGTGTAGACCCAAATGATGAAACTTAGAAAGTGAAAATTAGTCATATTTTGACTTATGTTCCTATGTGACAGGTTTTATTGTAATCTGGTGAAACCTAGCTCCCATAACCAATCATTAAACATAAAAATATGTCAATTAGACTTCAATCAATAATGCAAATATATTATTAGTACTAAATTATTAGAATGCAGAAATTAGTATCGTAAATACTACCTCGTGCTTACCTAGAACTGACAAATAAAATGCAATAAATGAGTCATAGACATTGAATTAAAGCTATTTAACATATTAAACACACAGTGAATTCAGTTCTGAAAAGTATGAAAATCATATTTTACCGAAAATCTACTATTTGACCAAGTTATCAACAAAGATTATCTTAATACATGTGCACATAATATTGCTTATATATATATATATATATATTAAAGTCTAGTTTCTTCTTTGATGATTTGAATAACATTTCTGTCTATTTAGAGTAGCTAATATTCTTTTTCGAATCTTTTCTGTTGTCTCAATTGTCTCTCTTATCAATTCTAGACCAAGAAATTTTCTCTCTTCCATCTCATCCTAATGAATAGGAGATCTGTACTTTCTTCCATATAGTGCTTTATATGGGGGCATTTCAATGGAAACTTGATAATTGTTATTATAAGTAAATTCTATAAGTGCAAGTATTTACTCTAAGATCCATGAAAATCCAACACACAAGCTATGATCATGTCATCAAAGGTCTGTAGTTCAATCTAATTGCCCATTAGTTTGAGGATGAAAAGCTGTACTAAATGCCAATTTTGCATCCATTGCCTCTTAGATACTCTTCCAAAATTTTGGAGTAAATCTAAAATCTCAGTTAGAAATGATAACTTTTGAAATACCATGTAGTCTCACAATCTCCTAAATATATAACCGAGCAAACTGTCCAAGTTATATGTTATTCTAACTTAAAGAAAATGAGTTGATTTGGTATATCTATCCACAATCACCTAAATAACATCATGTCCTTATTTGTCTTAGGAAGTCCAACAACAACAATAAGATCTATAACAATCTCTTCCTATTCTATTAGGGTATGTTCAAAGGCTTTAATATCCTAGCGGGTCTTTGATGTTCAACTTTGACTTGCTGGCACATGAGACATTGCTCTATAAACTCAACCAGATCTTTCTTTATACCATACCACCAGTAATACATCTTTAAGTCTCTATACATCTTTGTAGTACTAGGATGCATAGAGTAGGGAGTGATATGAACTTCCATCAATATCTCCTTTTTAATAATTCTATCAACCACACATAATTTATTTCTATATCTGATTACACTATCACTGGAAATCTTGAAGACCATCTCTTTTCTAGATTCTATATTTCTCTTTAAATTCATCAAATAAGGATTTGAATTCTGGCCTTGTTTGATACTCTCTAAAATTATTAGTTGAAGAGTAAAAGATGCCAATCTTTCTATTAAACCTGTAGACATAATCTCTAGTTTAACTTATGTAAATTCATTAAGAGATATTTCATATTAACATACTTAATAGTCATAGTAGCCAATGATTTCTTGCTTAGAGCATCAATAACTATATTGGCTTTTACTGGATGTTAATTAATCTCACAGTCATTATCTTTTACCAGTTCAAGCTATCTTCTTTGTCTTATATTCAATTCTTTTTTGGGTAAAGAAGTACTTGAGACTCTTGTAATTTATATAAATCTCACATTTCTCCCCATAAAGATGGTGTTTCCAAATTTTTAATACAAAGACAACTGCTACTAGCTCTAAATCATGAGTAGGATACTTCTTTTATATTTCTTCAATTTCCTATAGGCATAAGGAATGACTTTGCCATTTTATATCAGAACACATCCTAGAACATTCTTACATCACTGTAAATAATAGATCCTCCTGATTTGGACGGTATTGAAAGTATATGGGCTATTATTAGATGATATTTCAATTTCTCAAAACTCTTTTCACAATTATCGTTCCATTGAAACTTCACATTCTTCCTTGTTAAATGAGTCAATAGAGAAGCTACTTTCCAGAACCTTTCAACAAAACGTCTATAATAACTAGTCAATCCTAAGAAACTATGAATCTATGAAATATTTATAGGTTTTAGCCAATTACTCATAGCTTCAACTTTCATTGGATCCACAGAAATACCATTTTCAGAAACCATATGACCAAGGAAGATAACTTTCTCTAACCAGAATTCACACTTCTTAAACTTAGTATACAACTGCTTTTCCTTGAGAATTCTTAAAACGGTCCTTAAATATTCCATATGTTCCTCCTCATCGATGAAAACTAAAACAAATTTATCTAAGAAATATTTGAACACTCTATTCATCATGTCTATGAAAGCAACTGAAATATTAGTTAATCCAAAGGTATCACTAAAAACTCAGAGCACCTGTATCTCAATCTGAAAGCTATTTTTGGAATATCTTCCTCCTTAATTTTCAACTGGTGGTATCTTGACCTTAAATCAATCTTCGAGAATACCAAAGCTCCTTATAATTGATCAAACAAATCATTAATTTTGGGAAGAGGATACTTGTTTTTGATTGTGACCTTATTCAGCTCTCTATAATCAATGCAAAGCCTCATAGTTCCATATTTCTTTTTTACAATCAAAAGTAGAGCACCCTATAATGAAAAGCTTAGGCAAATAAAACCCTTATCTAAAATACTCTTATAACTATACTTTCAATTCTTTTAACTCTGCTGGAGACATTTTATAAGGTGCCTTAAAGATAGGAGCCGCACAAGATAATATGTCAATAATAAACTCTCTCTCTCTCTCTCTATCAGGTAGTAACCCAGAAAAATCTTTAGAAAATATATCAAAAAATTCATTAACTATTGGTACTTCTTTAAGCTTATCCATTATGTTTGCTAAATAACCCATGCATCCCTTTTCTAGTAACTTCCTTACTTTTATTCACACTTATTAACTTCCTCACTAGTACCAACAAAAGTGAACTTCTCTATACTTGGTGGCTGAAATACTACCCTCTTCATATAGTAATCGATATTTAGATAACCAATCCATACCCAAAACAACTTTCCCTGATGGAATGTGTACACAATATTTGAAATTCAAGTACTCTAGTATTTTGTCCAATTTCTTCACAAATGCAAATAATGCAAATGAATGTGTAGCACCTAAATATATTAATGCATGAATATGCACACTAGAGATAAGAATCTCACCTGCTATAATAGATGGGTTCACCTCGGCATCATTTTTGGTCATCATAAACATGATCTAGGACTTTCTTCTACTCATTTGTAGTATTCGAACAATTTTTTACAAAGTATCCAGACTTTCCACACAAGAATAAAGCACCAGAACCCATTAAACACTCTCTATGATGAGTCTTTCCATATTTAGGACAAACAATCCTCTGAGTTGAAGCTGATTGTGTTTGCTGACCTGTAGCTTAGTGTTTTTGGAGCTGCTTTCTGTCTCTTTGATTTTGTTGCTATTTTCTTTTATTTCCACTAACTCTTGGTTTAGATCCTCTTCCAAAGATTGTATTTCTCCTCGCCATATTTATATTCTTATAAATTTTCTGAGCTTTTATAACCCTTAGCTCAGCTTATTCTACTTCAAGAGCCTTGTCTGTAACCTCAACATATGGCATATCTTTATGAGTAGATATCTTAATATCCCTATAAATTTTTTCCTTGAGCCCTTATAGAAACTAGTTTATTTTTAGCCCATTTCTACTCATCATGTGCGGAGCAAATCAAGATAACTCTTCAAACTTCGTGATATAATGAGTAGCAGACATACTTTCTTGTTTCAGATTGATAAATTCAGGTGCTTTCATTATTTTGTATACATTGCTGAAATATTTTCTATAGAATATTTCCTTAAATTTTTCTTAAGCCTGTTAACATCAGTGATAGACTTTGTAGAATTCCATCCATGTCTAGTATCCATCTGGAATATAAAAGTTGCATATGAAACATTTTCCTCATTATAGATTCTAATATAATTAAAGATACTCTCAATACTCCGAATCCACTCCTTTGCCAATAGTGAATTAGTTTCACCCTTGAAAGCTGGAAGCTTATTCTTTCTAAACCTCTCACAAGCTAGTTCATAGGTTTCTTGTTTAGCTACGACCTATGGTGGTACTTGTTCTCCACACCTTTCCCCTTTTTCCATAAGCTTTTCTAGCTGTCTTACTTGTATCTTAACCAACTCTGTTAACCTACCTATAATAGTATCGTTGTTGGTCTCATTCTCAGTAGTACCCTTTTATCGTCCTTTCGCTCACTTGTTTGACTCTTAGTCCTTGGTATGATTTCTTGTGTAGTTGCTCTTTCATTTACATCTGAGCATAATATCCAATAACAAAAAGATAACATATCGTAACATATGGTATCAAATTAAATGAAAATACAAAAATTTAAAACTTACTAGTTGACTAAGCTTTTTGTCACATGATTATATATATGTAGACAGTCTTCAGAAACGATTAAACCTCTACTCTTATACCAATATTGTAACACCCCTAGTTTAACTATATTGTCATATACAGTTAAACTGTGAAGTATTATTCTTTCTTAAACCATATCTTTAGTTTTATAAAAAGGTAGCTAAATTTCAACTTTCCAAAATTTTTAAATAAAAGCAATTGCATGATATTTCTTGTTAAAAGAGTCTTTATAAAATATACAATCAAAAACATTTTCATCAGTCTATTTTGCTACCAAAAGTAATATTTTCATCACACCTAAAATATCATAATGTAAAAACATTACTTAGAAGTCGAACTCATCCATATCTATATGATCATGACGATAAAAGGTAGGTCAAGCAACTAACTAGTTAATACCAAAATATGCCTCTTCAGTAAGTAAAACTTATGCATGCTTGTATATGATTTAAAATCTCATCAAGTTTCCATTTTACACTTTCTTTTCTTAAACATTTGAGTCTATGTCTTTCCTTAAAAAAAATTCATAGTTGGGCTCTATAGCACATTGTTAGTTTTGTAAGTCGATAGACTATGATAACATTGTATGGAAACTCTGACCAAGAGTAAAAATAAGGTGCGACCGTTGTGTGGGGTTTTTTTTTTTTGAAAACTTTTTCCCTCATAAAAGGGGCACCCTACATGGTGCTAACATTATCTCGCATTAATGAGACACATTATCAGATTTATAAGTTCCGCTTCAATAAGAGAGTCTACATCAATAGACTTACCTACCTAGCTCTGATAGACTAGTAATTACAATTAAAAATTATCTTATAAAATTGGTATAATAATACTCACTTTCAAATAATCTATAATGAAATTCTCAATTTGTATGCAGGACATGCCATGCATATGTCATTTTATAACTTTTAAGAATAAGTAAGTTTCACATAATAATATTTTCTTTATAGTTCTTATGACGTAGTTGTAAGTCTTTACTTGTAACACTCCTTAGCTTAACCATATAATTATATACAGTTAAACTATGAAATATTATTCTTTCTTAAACATTATTTTTTGTTTTGATAAAAAAGTGGGCAAATGTTTTTTTGAACTTTCTAAAATTTTTAAACAAAGCAACTGCATAGTATTTCTTGTTAAAAGTGTCTTTACAAAATGTACAATCAAAGAGGTTTTCACCAGTCTATTTTGCCATCAACAATAGTATTTATATTATACCAAAATATCTCAAAACAAAAATGTCGCCCACAGGTCAAGCTCATCTACATCTGTATGATCATGGCGACAAAAAGGCAAATCAGGCAACCAGCTAGTCAATACCAAAATATGCCTCCTCATCTACATCACAAGACTAAAATGAGCTAAAGCTCAGTAAGTAAAAACTATGCATGCTTATGTATGCTTTAAAATCTCATAAAGTTCCTATTATACCCTTTTCTTTCTTAAACATGTGAGTCCATGCATTTTCCTTAAAAAAATTTCTTAGTTGGGCCCCTTAGCACATTGCTTGTCCCGTAAGTCGATAGGCCATGATAACATTAGGTAGAACTCTGGCCAAAAATAAAAATAAGGTGCGACTGTTGTGTGAGGTTTTTGAAAACTCCTTCCCTCATCAAAGGGGTATCCCACACCGTGCTAATCTTGTCCCGCTTCAACGAGACAAATCATAAGATCCGCAAATCCCGCTTCAACAGGAGAGTCTGTATCAATAGATTTACCTATCCAGCTCCGATAGACTAACAATTGCCATTAAAACTTATCTTATAAAATTAGTACAATGGTACTTACTTTCAAAAACTCTTATAATAAAAGTCTCCATTTGCATGCAAAACATGCCATGCACATATCATTTCATAACCTTTAGGAATAAGTAAGTTTCACATAAATATATCTTCCATATGGTTCTTGTGATGCAGTTGTAAGTCTATCATTTCATAACCTTTAGGAATAAGTAAATTTCACATAAATACATCTTCCATATGGTTCTTGTGATGCAGTTGTAAGTCTTTACTTATATCGTGTCTTGAATAGGAATTAATAGTAGAAAGGGTCAATATCCTCTAGAGATTGGTGTGCTAATTACCTGTCATAAATTACTATTATTCAAGGAGCACATTTTACAAAAGAATGCGTCAAGATAATTGAACAAGATCGAAATCAAAACTTTCACCAATTTAGGAAACTTAATCTTAAAATGACTCAGGAGTATATAAATCACTTAAGATACTTGGTAGTCAATAACTAGCATTGACAAACTGTTCAAAAGTATTTATAATATGAATGCTAGTTCATTAGCACAAAATGATCCAAAATGGCATATAATTTTGTAAAAACAAGTTCATTTGCTCCTAAATGGTGCCATTTCATTTTAAAAACATTTGGACAGTACCTCCCCTATTTTAGGGACATTCCCACATGATTAAAATCATGGTTTTAAACCTGCCATAACAATTAACAATCCAATTCCCACATATACACATCAAAGAGGATCATTTGGAACAACCTAAGTGCATTTGAATTCTTTTCAATCTTTTACAAAGTTTAAACGACTTTTACACTTGTGTGCCATCATAATCAGCCATCAAATAAGTGTAATAACTAATAGAATTAATAAAATATATACTATAAGTTTAAGAAATTAGATTACAAATATGAAAAACTTAATCTACCACACATGAAAACACTTAAATCCATAAATAGCAATCTTTAGGACCTTAGGTTTAACTTTAATCCTCCACCTAAATTTTATATTTCCAGTGATATATAAGGTTCCTAGGATCATTATTTACTAAATAATTGCTTTGGTTTAAGGGCTAACACAAAAGAAATTAACTATAAGTTCAAAATTATACATAATGCTCACTTTGACTAGTTTGAGCTTTTGTTGGATTTCTTGCTTTCTACCTCCACTAAACCGATTCTCTAAGCTTAGAATTAGATTTTTGGACTTAAGAAGACCTGAAGAAACCATTATTTAAGTGGGAACAAGTGGAGAATTGAAATTATAGGAAAAGACCTAGAAAGAAAAATTAGTAGAACTACCTTGAAAAATTAGTAGAACTACCTTGACTAGTTTTGATCTATCTTGCTTTCTAGAGCTCCAACTTGAGTTTTACCACTTGGAAACTCTTGGAGATAGTTAAGGGAAGTTGAGAGAAGTGTAAAAAGGTATTGGAGAGGCTCCAATCATGGCTGGAGAGAAAGGGAAAGCAAATGACCAGATTTGGTCAAAAATCAATACTTAAAGGCTAGGAATGACATAACTTAAATTCTAAGGGGTATTTTAGGTATTTTGCTCATTACCTTCCATGTGTCAAGCTCTGAAACATTCTTAGAATACTCAATACATTGCTGGTCAATCCTATACACCTAAGTGTAGACCAAAATGGTGAAACCTAGCTTAGAAAGTGAAATCTAGTCATACTTTGATTTATGATCCTGTATGACCAATCTTATTCTAATTTGGTGGAACCTAGCCCCATAACTAATCATTAGACATAAAAAGAAAGTCCATTAAACTCTAATTGATAATGCAAAAAAATTATAATTGCCCAATTCATAGAATGCACAAAGATGACATTACGCGATTAAGCTGAATCTAAGCTAATTTAGTGTAATTAAACACAATTCAGTATAATGACTGTCATCTCGTGCTTAGCTGTAACGAACATTTTTGAAAATGCTAGAATAAGTCCTAAAAATTAAATTAAAGCTATTTGATGGGCTAAATACACAGTGAATTTGGTTCTGAAAAGCATGAAAAATGTATTTTACCGAAAAACTACTATTTGACTAAGTTATCAATAAGTACGATCTTAATGCATGTGCACATAGTATTGCTTTCATGATTATATTCTTTGTTCTTTTAGCATATCGAGCTCTCTCTCTGAGGATATTGAACCTTTACACTGTATTAGGACACTTCAATAATCATTAGTGTAATAACATGTATGTAAATACACATAACATAATGATTGAGTATGTTACTACAAAACTAGTATTAACGACTTCTAGATGCCTAATATGCAATTAGAACATATTTATTATTGGCTTAATATGCATGTGAGAATCTTGGGCACCACATTACTTACCTCATGTTCTAAATAGAAATTGATAGTAGATAGAACCAATATCCTCTAGAGACTGGTGTGCTAATCACTTATCATAAATTACTATTATTCAAGACACATATATTGTCAAAAGAATGCATCAAAATACTTGAACAAGACCAAAATCAGAATTATCACCAAATTAGGAAACTTGATCATAAAATAACTCGTAAATATAAAAATCATTTAAGGTACTTAGCAGCCAATAACTAGCATTGAAAAACTGTTCAAAAAGAATTAAAATATGAATGCTAGTTCATTAGCACAAAAAGGATCTAAAATGACATATAATTTCGTAAAAACTAGTCCATTTATCTCTAAATAGTGCTATTTCATTTTAAAAATATTTGGATAGTATCTCCCCTATTTTTTGGACATTCTCACATCTTTTAAATTATGGTTTAAGACCTGAAATAAAAATGAACAAATCAATTCTCACATATACATATCAAAGAGGATCACTTAGAACAAATGAAGTGCACTTAAATTCCTTTCGATTTAAACAAAGTTTAAAATCACTTTTACACTTATGTGTTATCACAACCAATCATCAATGAGTAATAAATAATAGGATCAATAAAATATATAATTAAGTTTAGGAAATCAAATTACAAATATAAAAAACTTAATCTACTATACATGAAAATACTTAAATCTATAAATAGTAAACAATGGTGCCTTAGGTCTAACTTTAATCATCCACTTAAATTCTATGTTTCTAGCACTATATAAGTTTTCTAGGATTTTTATTCATCAAATAAAAGCTTTGGTTTAAGGCTGCAGTAAGAAAAATTAACTACAAACTCAAAATCTCATTAGGCTTCACCTTGACTAGTTTGAGCTTTTGCTGAAGCTCTTACCTTTTATCTCTACCAAACTGATTTCCAAGTCTTAGAAATAGATTTTAGAACTCAAAAGAACCTGAAAAAACTATTATTTAAGTGGGCATAAGTAGAAAATTGAAATTAAATAACAAGACCTAGGTTGAAGAACTAGTAGACTTATCTTAACTAGTTTAAATCTATCTTGCTTTCTTGAGCTTCAATTTAAGTTCTACTACTTGGAAAATCTTAGATATAGTTAAGAGGAGTTGAGAGAAGTCTAGAAATAAGTTGGAGAGTTTCAGCTCGTGACTGGAGAGAGAGAAAAAAAATGACCAAATTTGGTCCAATATCAACACTTAATGGCTAAGGACATAACTTAAATTCTAAGGGGCAGTTTCAGTATTTCACAACTAACTCTCTATGTATCTAGCTTTAAAACACTCTTAGCTTATTCACTATATTGTTGGCCCTTCCCATATACTCAAGTGTAAATCCAAATAGTGAAACCTAGCTTAGAAAGTGAAATATTTTATTATAATCTGATGACACATGGCCCCATAACCAATCATTAAATATAAAAAATAAGTCAATTAGAATCAAATTAATAATGCAAATATAGTGTTAGCACTCAATTATTAGAATGCAAAAAAATAATATTACACAATTAAACTGAATCTAAGTTAGCTTGGTGTAATAAAACATAAATCAATGTCATGAATGCCACCTCGTGCTTACTTGGAGCCGAAAAATAAAATACTATAAATGAGTCCTAGACATTGAATTAAAGTTATTTGACGTATTAAACACACAATGAATTCGGCTCTAAAAAGTGTGAAAATTATATTTTACCGAAAATCTACTATTTAGACAAGTTATCAACAAAGATTATCATAATATATGTGCATATAGTATTGATTTCATAAATATATTCTTTGTTCTTTTACTACACCAATATCTCTCTTTGAGGGTATTGAACCTTTACACTATATCAGGACACTTCGACAATCATTAGTATAATAACATATATGTAAAAGTACATAACATAAGAAATGAGTATGTTACTATGAAAGAGGTATCAATGACTTCAATATGCCTAATATACAATAGGAACACGTTTATTATTGACTTAATTTGCATGTGAGAATGCACTACAACAATGCACCACAGAGAGAAGCACGAAAAGTTCAATTGGTTGAACTTCAAAATATGGTAACAGAAGATGTTATTCTATTTAACAACATTATATCTTATGAGGTTCTTGACTGAGAAGGCTCCAAAAGCTAATGAAAATGAGTAAGATTTCTAAGCCATCGTTGTAGTTGATGCTTGGAAATAGTCTGACTAACTTTGCCATAACTATGCAACGAATGGCTTGACCGAGTCTTTATATTGCTTATATCGTAATAAGAAGAGGACAAAAGAATTACGGGAGTCACTAGACCATATATATAAGATTGAGGATGTTATGTTCAAGAAATTTATGGTGAGACACTTCTTAGACTTTAAAATGGTCAAATCTAAAATAATAATAAGTCAAGTTTACGAGTTTCAATTGATTTTCTATGAGATTCAAGCTAAGGGGATGGTCATATATGAAATTTTCCAAATAGTTATTGTCATTGAAAAGCTACCCCCTATATGGAAGGATTTCAAGTGTTATTTCAAACATAAGCAAAAGACAATAAACCTTGAAGACCATGTTGTTCGACTTCGCATTGAGGAAGATAACAGACGTGCTAAAAAGTTAAAAGTATCGTCTAGTACACCTATGGCTAAGGTAAATGTTGTAGAATATTCTCAAGGCTCTAAATCCAACAAGAATAATCAGAAAAAACTAAGCTAGAAGTTAGGGCCTAAAGGTGGAGTAGGAAAAAAGCAGAAATTTCAAGGAAAGTACTTTAACTATGTTGACTTTCAAAAAAGAAAAAGAATGATGCTAATGCAGTGGATAAAATCACACAAGAGGTTTCTAATATAGACCTCTTTACAGTCGGTTTTGAAGTGAACCTATTAGTTTTAATCCCAAAGAATGGTGGCTTAACACTAGTGCCACTCGACACGTATGCTTTGACAAAGATTTGTTCAATTCTTTCAAACCGCTTAAGAATGAGGAGAATTTATTTATGAGAAACTCTATAATACCCACTGTCAAAGGCCAAGGTAAGATGGTCCTAAAAATGACCTCTAGGAAGAAGCTGACTCTGAATAATATGTTGTATGTGCTGGAGATCTGTAAGAACTTAGTGTCCAGTTTGTTACTGAATAAACATGGATTATGTATGGTATATGAGCCAAAAAAGTAGTTTTGTCTAAGAGTGAGCTGTATGTAGAAAAATGTTATGTATATGATAGGCTTTTTAAACTGAATATAATAACTATTAAGCTAAATAATAATAAAGCTAGCTCTTCTACTTATTTTCTTAAGTCTTTTAATGTATAGCATGGTAGATTAGAACACGTTAATTATGATACTTTGCGTAGATTACTTAACTTAAACCACATACTCACTTTTAATTTGATTCAAAACACAAGTGTGAAACTTGTGTTGAGGCAAAACTGACTAGGTCACCATTTCAAAGTGTTGCGAGGAACACTAAACCCCCAGATTTTAATTCATAATGATATTTGTAATTTAAAAATTTATATAAATAAGGGGAGGTAATAAGTATTTTATTACTTTTTCGATGATAGCATAAGATACTATTATGTGTATATGCTAAAATCCAAGGACAAAGTTATAGAGAAGTTCCAAGGACAAAGTTATAGAGAAGTTTGTTCTCTATAAGAATGGGATTGAGAATCAATTTAATAAGAAAATTAAGGTTCTAAGAAGCGATCGATATAGAGAGTATGATTCACCTTTTGAGGAAATCTATACATAGAATGGAATCATACATAAAATCACAATACCTTACTCACCTCAGTCAAATGGCGTTGCTGAGTGAAAGAATCGTACTTTGAAAGAAATAATGAATGCAATGTTGATAAGTTTTAGGTTATCCGAGAACATTTAGGGAGAAGCTATTTTGATGGTCAATTTCCTTTTGAATAAGGTGCCCAAAAAGAAAATAGAAAAGACTCTACATTTGTTTTGGAAAAGAAGAAAATCATCCTATAATTATTTACAAATATAGGGATGTCTTGCCAAAATGGTTGTACCAATACCTAAAAAGATGAAAATTGGTCCGAAAACCGTTGATTGCATTTTTATTGACTACGCACAAAACAGTAGTGCTTATCCGTTTCTTGTGTATGACTCAAAAATCCCAGACATACATAAGAATACGATAATGGAATCAAGGAATGTATTGTTTTTTGAACATATATTTCCTTGTAAGTCAAAAGAAGAAATAAGTTTGTTGAAACAAACATATGAGACTATTATTAAGAATAGTCAGGACCAAGATCGAAATGAAGAAACTAAGGTTGAACCTCGACGTAGCAAGAGAACAAGGGCAGAAAAGTCTTTTGGTCCATATTTTTTGAAATACTTGCTAGAAAGTAAGCCTCAAACACATATATTGAGGCTATAAGCTCTACTAAAGCACCTTTGTAGAAAGAGACTATTAAGAGCAAAATTGATTCCATCTTATAAAATCACACCTAGGAACTAGTGAACCTTTTTCCTGGATGTAAACCACTAGATTCTAAATAGATT
Source organism: Parasponia andersonii (assembly GCA_002914805.1). Classification (NCBI taxonomy): domain Eukaryota; kingdom Viridiplantae; phylum Streptophyta; class Magnoliopsida; order Rosales; family Cannabaceae; genus Trema; species Trema andersonii. Next base: position 366,963 of record JXTB01000385.1, read on the forward strand.
ATCAAAAAGAAAATGAAAGTTGATAGATCGATTGATAAGTACAGGACGAGACTTATAATTAAAGGCTATAGACAGAAAGAAGACCTGAATTACTTTGATATTTATTCTCATGTGACAAGAATAAATTCCATTAGGATGGTACTTACAATTGTCGCTCTGTAGAATCTCAAAGTACACCAAATGGATTTAAAAATAACATTTCTAAATAGAGATCTGGAAGAAGAGATTTACATAGAACAACCTGAAGATTTTTCTGCACCTGGGCAAGAAAAGAAAGTCTATAAGTTGGTAAAATCCTTGTAGGGTTTAAACAAGCCTTGAAACAATGGCATAAAAAATTTGATAGCGCTATGAAGGCTAATGGATTTAAAATCAATAAAGGTGATAAATGTGTATAAGTAAAAGACATCGAAAATGATTATGTTATTTTATGTCTTTACATTGATAACATGCTTATTGTTGGTAATGATGATAAAATAATCAAATCTAGTAAAAAGATGTTGAGTTCAAGATTTGACATGAAAGACATGGGTATAGCCAATGTCATATTGGGAATGAAAATCTCAAGAATTCGACTGGGCTTATTTTAAGTCAGTCACATTATGTGGACAATATTCTTAGAAAATTTGATGATAATTTTGGAGTTGCTAGAACATTAATAGATTTAACTTTACATTTGTCTAAGAATGAAGGTGAGAGTATTTCTCAAGTAGAATACTCTAAAATGATGGGTAGTGTAATATACTTGATGTGATACCCAAGATTCTCACATACATAATAAGCCAATAATAAACATATTCATATTGCATAATAGACATATCAAACAACTAGTATCACTTTCATGGTAAATTACTTATTCTGATTGTTAAATGATCTGTATTATTGTACTAATATTTGTGGAAGGGCTCCCATGCAGTGTAAAGGCTCAATACCCTCCGAGAGAGAGAGCTTGCTGTGTTAAAGGGGCAAAGAATACATTTATGAATAGTAATACTATACGAACATACATTAAAATCATATCTATTGATAACTTGGTCAAATAGTAGTTTTTCGGTAAAATACATTTTTCATGCTTTTCGGAGCCAAATTGACTGTGCATTTAAAACTTCAAATAGCTTTTATTTAATGTATAGAAACCATTTCTAGCATTTCCAAAATGTTGGTTTCAGGTAAGCACGAGTACTGAACTGTGTTTAATTATACTAAGCTAGCTTAGATTAAGCTTAATCGCATAATGTCATCTTTGTGCACTCTAATAATTAGGCATTGATACTTTGTTTGCATTATTAATTGGAGTCTAATTGATTTATTTTTATGTTTAATGATTGGTTATGGGGCTAGGTTTCACTAGATTACAATAAGATTGGCCATATGGAATTATAGGTCAAAGTATGACTAGTTTTCACCTCTTAAGCTAGGTTTCACCATTTTGGTCTACACTTGGGTGTATAGGATGGACCAGCAACGTGGTGAGTATGCTAAGGATGTTTTAGAGCTAGACACATGGAAAGTAAGGTGCAAAATTCACAAAATACCCCTTAAAACTTAAGTTATGCCATTTCTTAGTTATTAAGTATCACTTTTGGACCAAATCTAGTCACTTTCTTATCCTTTCTCTCCAGCCACGACCTGAAACTCTCCCACTCATTTTTAGACTTCTCTCAGCTTCTATTAACCATTTCCAAGAATTTTCAAGTAGTAGAACTCAATTTGGAGCTCAAGAAAGCAAGATAGATCCAAACTAGTCAAGGTAATTCTACTAATTCTCCTTCCTAGGTTTTGTTTTATTATTTCAATTCT
>JXTB01000385.1:369510-420671 GCA_002914805.1 Parasponia andersonii
GTTACTTACTGAGTTTTATACTCATTAATATTCTTACATTGCAGAAGGTACGGATGATATGTGAGTTAGAAGAGGAGCGCTGACTTTCTGACCGCAGCATGTGTATATGAGCATTTTGACGCTGTGGTTTTCTGATAGACGATTTTGTACCTATTTTGTGTGTGTACATTATGTAACTTTCATGAGAGGCCCACTTACTGAGGGTGTATATATGTGTACATTAGAGTATGTATAATTATGAGTGGAAATTTCCTTTTTCCTTCTAAAAAGTTTGAATTTTCCCCGATTTTATCAGTTCTAAGTCGAGTAGCGTCTCCTGATCTCACTAAATATTTATACAAATACCCTTACGTACGTGTGTGGGATGGGGGGGTGTTACACTTGATGAGCTGTACAAGACCTTATTGTCGCCAGATCCATTATAGAATTTAAATTTATTGCACTGGATAAATGTGAGGAAGAAACAAAATGTCTTTGCCATATCTTAGAGAATATTCTAAGATAGCCAAAGCATGTGCCTGTAATTTGAATACATTATGATAGTCAATCTACAATTAGAAGAGCATAGAGCCATATATAATGGTAAGTCTAGATATATTTATCGTAGACACAATATTATTTGATAACTACTCTTAATTAGGGTTATCTCTGTAGACTATGGAAAGTCAAAAGATAATATTATGGATCTGCTAACCAAAGAGTTGAATAAAGAGTTAGTTGAAAAGTTATTGAGAAGAATAAGACTAAAACCTATGAAAGAAAAAGTAAAAACAGTGGATACCGAACCTAGTTGATTGGAGATCCTAAGATCTAGGTTTAAAAGGGACAACTAAATTATAAAGACTATGTTGGATCATTGTGGGGATCTCTCCATGCCCATTTCTATGATGAAATAATGATGCCCATAAAAAAGATTAGGCTATACTTTTAATTATTCTTATGTGTCGAAAACTAGAGTTTCGAGCAGAATAATACGAGTTACTCTTAATTAAGAGATCAGCTATATTAGAGAGAAGTGGGGCTGCTTCTAAGGGAAATATTAGAACATGACTCTTATTAAACTCTTGCATAACCAGGCGTATATTCATGGCCAAAACGTACATAACAGTGAGAAGTGAAAAAATGTCGAGAAGATTATTGTGTGAGATACGTTATCATTTATACAAATAACTGAATAGTTCAAGGATATCATGTCTACTTATTAGTTAGTAAAGTGAATGTATTTTCACAAAGAGAGATTTAAAGGATAGCACTTTCCTGTCCTATATAGATTTCGACTGTCGAATTCTATCACTATGTCTATCATGTCTTAAGCTGTCAATTTCATTCGTGTGGGGAATATTGGAAGATGGATGTGTTACACTGTTTTGAGACAAAATTATAGTAAGATCCACTAGATATTAGTGAGAGATTACTCTTGATAACAACTAAAAATGTTTGGCTTTAATATTCAAAACTGCCAAAATGTTTTTAAGCTTTATGGAGAGGATTGATGGCAGATACCCCCTTGAGCACTATAAAAGGAGAGTTCCTCTTCACTTCTCAACACACCAAATAACAATCTAATCTATCATTTCTCTCTTGTTTACAAGTATTTATTTGCTCAAAATGGTAATGAGATGAATGAGAAATTATTATCCAAAGTGAGCTAAGTGAGAAGGAAAAAGAGTGAGAATTTACTAAAGTCCTACATAGAAAGAACACAAACTAAGAGGTATTTATATAGAGTTGCCTAACTTTTAGTTAGTAACTTAATAAGTTGAGAGGCTCTCTCCTACATACGCACGCAGGGGGGAGGTGCAAATCATGGGCTAGATAGTATGAGCTTGTGTGCACCCGTGTATCCTGTAGGCACGATTGTCGGACGAAAAGCTCACTCTATGTTGAGCCTCTTTTTGCACCTTGATTTTTTTTTTCTTATCTCAAAGCCCAAAAAGAAGATTTTGGAATCACTGTAATTCTAGAAACATTTGGCTTTTAGTTAGTAACTTAATAAGTTGAGAGACTCTCTCTTATATGCGCACGCAGAGAGGAGGTGCAAGTCATGGGCTAGATAGTATGAGCTTGTGTACACCCGTGTGTCCTGTAGGCATGATTATTGGACCGAAAAGCTCACTCTATGTTGGGCCTCTTTTTGCATCTTGATTTTTTTTCTTATCTCAAAGCCCAAAAGAAGATTTTGGAATCACTGTAACTCTAGAAATATTTGGATCTTAATGAAAACATGTAATATCTAATTTTTATAAGGAAATAGCATTATGTAGCAGCCAAAAACATTTAGCTTTAATATTCAAAATTGCCAAAATGTTTTTAGGCTTTATAGAGATGATTGACTACCCTCCTTAAGCACTATAAACGGAGAGCTCTTCTTCACTTCTCAATACACCAAATAATAATATGATCTCTCCCTTCTCTCTTGTATGCTCTGTAGCGGTTAGCTTCTATTAGTTGGTAGTTAGAGTTTGGGTCTTTTAGTGAGGTTGAGCTCTATAGTTATTTTTTCCGTAGTTCTAGTGATAGAGTTTAGACACTACTCAATTCATTAGGAATAGCAAGTTGGTACAGCAAGTTGGTACGACGTTACTATTTGTAAATCATTTTAACCTCAGAGAAAGATGTCGTTAGCATTCTTCTAAGTACCCTAATGAGTAGGCGTAATTGTTTTAAGGATATTGTGTGAAATACAAATCTCGGTATAATTTTCTTAAACTCCTTTGTTATTTTTTTATAGTTATGATAATTGTTATTATGCTAGTTGTTCTTAATTAATTGAGATTTATATTTGTTACATCATATGTTATAATCAAATAATTTGTGATTTCTCTTTTGATATAATATTGTTATATTTTTGTTTCTAGATTTATTATTATTTGCAATAATTTTTCTAACCTTCAAATACCTAAGAAAGTTAAGGAGGGTCATGTGACTATCTGGGAATCTGAAAAACTCTGTTTCATTAGTGTTTCATTAGGTACTAGAATCTTGTTTCTGATTATGAGGAATGTTCTAAATCTATGTTTAGTTACACATGAAAATGTACATAATTTTTATATTTTTCTGAATGCTATAAAAATAATAAGTTTAATTTTTTTAGAATATAATTATTTTAAAATTAATAAAATAGTAATAAATTTAAGTATTTAAAAATAAATATGTCACAAATTAGTGTCACATGGTAGGACATAATATAAGTAATTAAATTTGAGTTGATAAAAACTTTAATGAAGCCAGGAAGTGAAAGAGAAGCTCAAATCATGCTATAGTTTCTTCAAAAAATAAGGAGAGGAAAATACAATGGAAGTTATGAAATATTTTGAGTTTTTTATTTTAAATTAGTTTATTGTTATCAACTACATGTTATTGTCCGTAGTCAAATATAAAGTATATCTCACTGGACCGCATTATAGAGTTAAAAAGAGTCTTTGCATATCTCACTTGACTGAAGATGACCCAGTCATTCGATCACAGCTTAATCAAAACAATAATTGAGACCGTACAAATGCATGGGCTAAATAAGAAAACCTAGAACAGAAAAACGGTATAAACTATAGATCAAAAACTACATACTCTGTATAACAAAGCCCCATTATTCAAAACCCAGGGGTTGTAATCAATAAATAAATTTACATAAAAATTGACCGAAAAATCAATTTTTTTGACATACCTAGATGGTGAAATCATCACCAAAGTCATCTAAAGTTAGCAAACTTGATCAGAAACCAAAACCAAAACAAAGGAAAAAAAAAAAGATACTACAAAACACAACAACAAAGTTTTTTATCTCTACATTATGATCATTACCAATTGATACTAAACAAGTCATAAACAAAGATTATATCTCAGAGAACCATACGATTCTCAAAACCCATCAGAATTCATCAATAATAGCGGATTTTTTCACTTTTTCGTTAGACTAAAAACAACAAAATTCAGATCAAACTAAAGAGCACCCAAGTGGGTTTCAAGATTATCTGATGACGACGACGGAACACAATGGCAACGACGGTGATGGCGACATGATGACAGTGATCACGCCAGTGCCAGTGCCTGTAGGGATGCTTACTAGAGACGGAAGGGTTGAGGATTGAGGGATTGTGAAGAGCGACTGAGTTTCTTCGAATAGAGCAAAGCACACCTTTTTTTTTTTTTTTTTAAAGTGGGATAGGGTTTAGGTGGTGGATAATAGAAAAACCATATGATGGGAATGATTTAATTTTGATCTAGTAGGAGAGAAAATAAATGCCTTCTGGTTCACTTTCCTAAGTTAGAAAAAAGCCAAACCTAGAAATAAACATAGGCATCTATCATATTCTCATTCCTATTCTCACTTACTCCTCGTACCAAATGACCCTTAACGACGAAGTTAGTAAAGCACAAGCTATCTCGAGGTATGCCTTACCCTTGGAACACGTTATATTAAATAAATAATGATAGAGATGTCAAAAAATTATACTAAAAATTTACACTACATGATTGGTATGCATTTTAACCACATTTTATTTTAAAGTAGGACTACGCTACTTAAAATTATGTGGTTAAAATTAATGCCATGTGTCAGATGGTGTCCTAATCATTAATCATATTAAATATCTAATTTTTAAAAGGGAACGCTTCCATATATCGTAAATATTTAGAAAAATACAATATGAAAATGAGGCATTATACGACCTGTTTAGAAAAAAAAAAATAGAACAATACAGTGAGTTTTTTTTTTCCCTTAGATTTAGTATGATTTTTATTAGAAAATGCCATTTTTTAGGATAATACTAGGTATCTCAACTATTTTACCAAAATTTTTATACTAACATATATGGTAAGTGAGTTATTACCATTCAATTATTACATTCAAACTTACCACAAATGAATTTAATACTATTCACTAATTGAATGCTATAATTCACTTGCCACATGTTTTGGTATTAAAAATTTAGTAAACTATTTGAGATACTTAACATTATCTTTTTTAAAATAGTAACTAATAACCGATAACAAGTTTTTGAGTACTAGCAACTAGCAACCAAATATATTTATAGATGGTAACTAGTAATCAGTTTTAAGAAACGAGTAGCTAGTAACCACTTTAAAAATTATATTTTTCTAAAACTTTTTTAAAAGTGATATTTTTTTAAACAAAAATCGCACTGGAATTAGAAAAAAAAAAAAAAAAAAACCTGACCTCCTTACTTTTGTAATTCTTTTTGGTTTTTATAAGTAAAAGTGTTAGAAACCCAAATGCAAATTAGGATCGTACCGAAGACCAATTACTCTATATGTCGTATTATTGTCATTTGTTTGGATAGAATAGGTAAAATTGTCCAAAGCTTAGAATTTTCAGCTAATTTCCTACTGGACCAAATAAGAGTCCCCTCAAAGTAGGCCCATTACTCATCACAAAGGCTGGCCTGACCTTTCTGTAGCGGGATTTGCAAACGAACAATTGAAGGCAAGGCAAGGCTCTATTCACTTCTCTCTCTATATATAGAGCATGATCCCTGTCTCCCTATTTTGTCTCTCTCCCTGTCGTTCCAGTAGTATTTAGATAACTCACCAATTTTTTACACGTAAGTATCTAACGGAATCCCATATATTAATACCATTCCGTTACTCAAAAATTAATCTCCGTCCCGTACATCACTCCTCAGATAGAGTTTTATATTAACCGATAACCACCACAACCATCCCTTTCCCTTATTTCCTTTTTTATTTTTGGAAAGGAAAATTGTACTTCTATTAACTGAGATCGTCAAGTACAATAGTAGTTAACCAGTCTAATATAGAATCAAACTAAAACTGAGAAACATTATTACGAAAAGCTAATTTGGCAAGGCTATAAGCAGCCGCATTACAAGAACGACAATGACAACTAGCATTTCCGAGCCTTTCTAAAAGTCTAGAGATTTCCCTCACCATATGGCCTTCTAGAGCAATAAAAGTTTTTGCTTGTAAAGTGAGGACAATATTCTAGGCATCTGTCTCAATCACACCTAAGGAAAGGCTATGATCTATAGCAAATTTTATTCCTTCATGAACTGCCACACACTCCGTCAAAAAGGAACACAAATGGCCAGCAAACTTCAGAGATAAAGTACCTAACACCATACTATGGCAGTCTCTCACAACCGTGCTAATACCGATTAAGCCTGACGAGGATTTAATGATAGCATTTACATTCAGTTTCATTTGATCCATTACAGGTGTCGTCCATTTTTTATTACAATTTACTGTAGTTCGAGATGCCGAAATTTTTTTTTGAAACTACTAGGAATTGAAACTCATGTAGCCAACAATCTGCATCTTCTAATAGGCTTCCCAGCAATCTAGCAGCCTACTAAGAAAGATTGAATTATGATCTCTCCAAATCAGCCAAGAAATAACACTCCATAGTTCAAAATACTGCTTGGGGAGTTTCAATTTTAATGACATCAAGAAATTAACTATATCTCCTTTCCAAAAACCCTCCATGATCGACCAACAGGGTGAAAGTAACCATACATGTTCAGCTCGACGACAGCTAATCTGGGCATGAATACTATTCTTGTCCTCTTCATGATAAAAGAAACAAATATTAGAAGAGATACCTCGATGAGCCAACGTTGTAGAAACTGGGATTAAGTTGTGAAAAATTTGCTAAATAAAAATCTTAATTTTATTAGGTAGATACAGACTCCACACAAAATTCTACCAACTGGACAAATTGTTTTGACAAGAGGACTCAATATCTATCCGGGAGCTCATGCCCATATGGTAGCCAGACTTCACAGAATATTGTCCCTTTAAGTCAAAGTGCCAGACCATCCTATCATCAACTAGAGTGTCTCCTAAGGGAATATTAAGGATAGTCTAAAAATCCACAGATCACAAAATATCAGCGATCTTCCTTTAAGTCCCATTCGCCATTAGTAATGAGATGAGAAACATTGGGATCAAAATTCTCCCAAGTTGGTAGTGATGGGTTTAAGCAAAATGGGCTTAGGTAATCATGGATTTCTAAAAATTCTAACACACGCACCTGTACCAATCTGCCAATGAAAACCCTTCAATAACAACTCTTTACTCTAAACCAAGCTTTGCCAAATAGTTGATGCTATTAGGACAGAACAAGCTGAGACAAAATCCTGATTAACAAAATATTTCTTCCATAGTAAATGAGCCACTAGAGAGTCTGAATTGGAAACTAATCTCTAAGCTTGCTTTGCCACCGGTGATTGATTAAAAGTCTCCAAATCATGAGATCCCATACCACCCAAACACTTTCGTTGACAAAGTTTAGCCCAACCCTACCAATGAATCTTTCGCTTTGAGTTATTGCCCCCCACCAACACTGGGCTGCTAGAGCCTGAAGTTCTTTACAAAGTATAGAAGGAATTCGAAATACACCCATAGTGTATGCCAGGATGGATTGAATCGTCGCTTTAATAAGCACCTCTTTACCTCCCTTAGAGAACCAACCAGCTTTCCATAGTTCAAGCTTTTTCATCACCTTCTCCTTTAAATTATGAAAAGCTAGTTTCTGACTATGCCTAGTCACTGAAGGTAAAACAAGATACTTATTATAAGCTTTAATATCTGAAAGACAAAGGGATTGTTTTAGAGTCTGACAGAGCTCAGTCGGCATGTTCGGGTTAAAAGAAATGGAAGATTTCGAAAAGTTTATTGATTGATCCGAAGTAGCCTCATAGAAATGCAATATCTCCCTTAGTATTTCCACTTCCTCCAAAGTAGCTCGTCCAAAAAGAAGACTGTCATCCGTAAAGAAAAGATAACTCACCTTGGGACCATTCCAAGTACAAGTAAAACCTAAAATTTTGCCACATCTTTCTATTTTTCGTATCATACAGGTTAATCCCTCTACACAGATGAAAAATAAGTAAAGAGAGAGAGAGGGCAACCTTGTCGAATACCATGTGATGGGATAATTTTATCTTGAGGTATCCCATTAATAAGCACCGAAAATTGAGATGTGCCAATGTAATCTTGGATTAAAGAGACAAAATAATTATTACAACCCAGCTTTAGCATCATCTTTGAGATGAATCTCCACTCAATAGGATCATAGGCTTTGCTCATATTAAGTTTCAAAGCCAACTACCCTTTCTTATCTCTAGTTTGCTTTCTCATGGAATGTACCAACTCAAAGGCAGTTATGACATTATTCGTAATAAGTCTTCTCGGAACAAAGGCCCTTTGACTCTCATCAATAATATCTGGGAGAACTAGCTTCAATCTATTAGTTATTACTTTGGTGATGATTTTACAAATCACATTGCATTAACTAATAGGTCGGTAGTCAGAAACCTTTCGAGGAGCTGAGGTTTTTGGGATAAGCACAATATTGGTTCTGTTAAGCTCTCAGGCAAAAAATTCACCATTAAGAGCATGAAAACAAAGATTGGTCACCCATGGTCCCACAATATACCAATATCATTGATAGAAGACAGCATAAATTCCATCCGACTTGGGGTTTTTGTCGGCTCCATACTGAAAATTGTTTCCTTCACTTTTAACTCATCAAATGGCAGTGTTAACAGATAGTTCAAATGATCAGTCACCCGAGAAGTAAATATTCCCGCCTCTTTTCACACATAAATCCAAAGACCATTGTTTTTTTGGAAATCAAAGAGGACTATTAATTAATAAAGGAGGAAATATCGTCAACGTTTTTTTGGAATTCACATGCCAGGTGCACAAAAAAGGAACCCTAGTGCACTTTCATCTATTTGTCTATATCTAATCCAAAAACTGATGATGTATTTTTGAAAATATTAATTCTTTATATCAACCGACGTATATATATTTATATATATATATATATATATTTATATTGAGGTGTGTTTTTAGATATTTTTTTGGTCTCTAAGCTGTTGATTATTTCGAACCATGCACTGTAATGGCTGCCATAAATAATACTGGCTTGAGAGATTGATTTTGAAAATAAGATAGAGATGTTGAATTAGCTTAAAAATTAGGTTTTTTTGGTCTCGGATTTCTTCTTATTGTATCAATTATGTTTTTCTAAATATTGGAAAAGGTTCTTATTCAACTAAAGTTAAGGAATATTTTTATCTGGTGTTGAATTATAGTTTACTTAAGTAAAAACTCGGAATATTTTTATTCGGATTATTGTTGTTACTTATTTTGTGTCTGATAAAATGTTGCACTCAATATGTCTACACTGATGAGATCACTAAAATGTGTTGTCAAAATTTTTTATTTGATCAATATTTTCCAGATTAAGTAGCTAAAAATTTTTAATCTTTGCCTTGCAAGATAAGCCAATTCAACTATCTCATATGCAAATACTCTGTGCTAAAGTAGCTGCTCCTAACATGTAGTATGTTCTTGTGGAATTTTGGAATGGAGAAACTTGGCTTTTTAGTAGTGATCACTTCTTTGCAGTATAATTCAAGAGTTGTGCAAAAAGATATGCATATTATTATAATTTCAGACCTATTATTTAATTACCAATTTGTAAAATTTTGGATTATCATAATTGTAGACTTTCATCCTTACAAGACAACCAAGTCTTGTTTTGGAATATTGATATTTCACATTAGCATACTGCTTATCTTTTTCATAATAACCGTCATATGAATAACAAAAAGTTCTATACATCACATTGCCGAATCTATCTTTATGTCTTTAACTTTTTAGAATACTAAAACCTACCTTAAAGACATAAGTATTCTAAAAATTATAAGCGGCTTCTGTCGTTTCAAATTCCATATCTCTTTTTGTTACCATTTCACCCAAGATCTTAGAATGAATATATTTTATATTCTTATGACCATCAATATATTATAGTTTCATCCACTTTATCCTCATCTTCTAGTAGTATATTGGTGTTAGAAGACATACCTTTGCCTCAACTTTCAAAATCTAACCTTCAACGGGAATGAAGTACTTCTATAATAATATCATTTCTATTATCCATTACCTTCTATATAATAGGAAGAAAAATAATTTTAAAAAAAAATTAAAAAGGAAGAAAAATGTTGCTTAAACACACACCAATTTGAAAATAATTAAAATACTATCTATTAATCATGAACTTACTTTTGCTTATATTCCAAATAATATGTAGTACGTACTTTCACTTATATTCTAAAGGATAAATAGTCGTTCAATTTATTTGTTCAAATAGAAAAAAAATTATTCTAACGGAGGGAAAAAGGGAAAAAAGTCTTAAACTAAATTAAGCTCAATGATAAGAAAAATTTATCAATTATTAAAATAAGGGAAAGATGAGGAAAAAAAACTAACATAAAACTAAAAATCAACAAACGACAAAAGGAAGAAAAAAAAAACATACTCAAATATTTGTGCATTTTAAGAAAACTAGTTGATGCATTCAAAATATGCTATTGGCTGAATATATTGAACTAAATTCGAGGTGGAAAAATAGACAGGTCAGCCTGCAAAAAAGAGTCCAATTCAGCTTATTGGCAGGCCAAGGCTGGGCCTAACCCGACCCGTAATGAGCATGCCCGTGGTTGGGCCCTTTTTTTTTTTACCATAAGGGCCCAGAATTCTAGGCCTTAAAAAAGAAAGGTCAGGCCAGGTAGAGGTTTCTAAGCCATACCTGGCCAAACCCTAATTACCACCTCTAAACCAAATTATTAATGCAATGAAAATATTAATAGATAATGATCTCTCTTTAATCATAAAAGACTAAAACAAAGTAATGATCATGGTAAAGTTACTCTAATAATAGTAATAATAATAATAATAACCAATATAGTTTTCTTTTCCTTAAAAAATAAAGAATCATGCTTGGGAATTTGTAATAGAGCATGAAGATTATGAACTTGTTATGTGAATTCCAAACTTTATTTCTACTTATGTATATTTGAGGACATATCCTCCTTTTACTAATTAATAGTCCTCTTTAATATCAAAAATTTAAAAAAGAAAAAGAAAGACAAAGATGGCGTGTGGATTTATATGCGAAAAGAGACTGAGATTGATTGCTATATATACTATTTACAACCACTATCCAAATTGTGGGAAAGTGATGATTGTGGGTAAAGCTGGCAAATCGAGCCGAGCCCAATGGGTCGGCCCATGGCCCGGTAGAGTGGCTCATATCCCGACTTGGTAGTTTTAAGGCTTGGGCTGAGCTCGCCCCTAGGGGTAAGGCCGGGCTGGGCTTGGGATTTCCAGCCTGGCTCGGTCTTTTTTTTTTTTTTTTCCTTTTTCTTTGGACTCAAAATCGTCTACATCCTTAACGTGTTTTTTTTAAAAAAAGTTTTGGGCCCAGACTTTGTCTATGAAATTCCAATGGTAACATAAGTTATTGTTAGGCTCAACGGTAACATTACCATTGGGTCTTATATGTTTTTATTTTATTTTTATTTTTTTAAAGTTTAAACTATTTTAAAAAAAAAAAGATTATCTTACACTATAAATATCCTACACTCTCCACTCTTTTTTCACACTTACAACCTACAATTTTTATATACTCTCTTATTCTTTCTCTCTAAATCTCTAATTATATTCTCAGTTTTATCTTTTTCTTTCTTATCTAATTACTATTTACTAATTATTAGTATTCATATTTTATAATCTCCAAACTCTCTACAACTTATAAAGCTTAATTCAAGGTATACTTTAATTTATTTATCACATTTATCTTTTTAATTTTTTAATTTGTAGTATATTTAGTTGTTTACTATTATTACTAGTATAATAGTTAGTAGTTGGTAGTTACTAGTTACTAGTTAGTAACTTAGTAGTTCTACAAGACTTTATTTTTAATTTCAATTAAGTTAGTAGAAAGTTTATTATAATATTTTTAATTTTAATTAATGTATAATTTATAGTTTTTTACAATTTATTAGTAGAAAGTTTATTAGAATATTTTTAATTTTAATTAATTTATAATTTATATTTGTTTACAATTAAGTTAGTAGAAATTTTATTAGAATATTTTTATTTTCAATTAATATGTAATTTATAGTTGTTTACAATTAAGTTAGTAGAAAATTTATTAGAATATTTTTAATTTCAATTAATTTGTAATTTTTGATATAGGATGTGGATATGTCAAAAAATATCCCTATTGATTTAGAAATGAATGATGACCAAATTCGCATATTTGAAGAAGGCGACCAAGTCCCTGAAATGCAAACTAATCCAAATACTAGTGGAAGTTGTTCATAATTTCAAAATAGTTATTCACCGAATACAAGTACGACCTCCAAACATGCAAGGACAACTTCCAATGTATGGAATCATTTCGATCCAGAATTCAAAAATGAGGCCGATGGTAAGAAGACAAAAATAGCGAGATATAAATACTGTAAGAAATTATTAACTGCTAAACCATCCAGTAGGACCATTCATTTGAATAGGCATAGTGATGCATATGTCGAAAAATACAAAAGAGACAAAGAGTTTAGTCAATCGACACTTCAATTCAATAAGGATAGTTAGGTAAGTTCTTGGAACTATGATTCTTTAGCAGGTAGGGAGTCTCTAGCACATTTAATTACTATAAAAGATTTACGATTAGGATTTGGTGATTTTAATAGCTATGAAGATTATATTAGAAGATCCTATTATCTAAACTTTAAAAGAATTTCTAGAAATACCACTAAGAGTGATTTGATCAAAGTTTATGAAAATATGCATAAAGAATTAATATCTAAATTAACTTTATTAAATTTTTGTATTGTATTAACATTTGATATTTGGGGTGCTAATTCTAAATAAAATTATTTAAGTATAGTTGCACATTATTTAGATTCAAGATAGATAATGCAAGAAAGAATAATTGGCTTTTGAGTTGTTGATAATAAACATACTGCTGAAATTATTAGAGATAGAATTTTAAATATTGTTGAGGAATATGGCATAGCGATACATTATCTCTATCACTTTAGATAATGCTACCGCAAACACAAAGGCTATAAAATTACTTAGCAATTTGGTAAGTTCATATACCGAAAGATTCTTATTGCATGAACGTTATGTATGTCACATTATCAACTTTATCATCAAATCAGATATGGATCTTATAAGTGTATACATTGAAAATATTCGATATGTTATTGCTTATATTCATGCTTCTAATCTACGCATTACTGAATTTAAAAGATATTGTATAGCTCAAAGATTAAAACCAAGACAATTCCATGCTAACATGCCTGTAAGGTGGAATTTCACTTATTTTATGTTGAAAAATATATTACCATATAAAATTCTAATTACTATGTTTTACAATTCAAAAATAGATTCATTATTATTGAAAGATAAAGATTGGTTTATTTGTGAAAAAATTGTACATTTTTTAGACTTTTTTATGAAACTATTATAGTATTTATTATTCTACTTCTCCAATATTTTATGTCATATCTTTTTTATCGTTGAAATGTTTTGTAAGGAAAGATGTGACCCTATATTTGAACCAATTATAACACGTATGCAAGAAGTATTTTTGAAATCTAATTCCTTTATTATATTCATTTGCTTTTATTTTAGATCCTAGGAGTAAATTAAATGATCGTTCTAATTTAATTAGCTACATTTTTACATGTTTTGAAATAGATTACAATTCTGAATATACAAATGCTCGTGACAAATTTTTTGAAGTGTATAGTATATATGAGGCTAAGTTTGGCAGTAGTCAAGAATAACATACTCTATAACAAACTGAAAAACAATCAAAGAATAAGTCGTTTTAGAGCATAATAGGTCTCGTTCTCAAGGGCGTGGTTGTGACTCATCATCAATATCGTCAAGTTCAAGTTAACCATCATCACCAATGAATCCATAATAATCCTCTGAGCTTAACCAATTTATTGAGCTAACTCTGATATCGACCCTAATGATGAGAATTTTAAAGTTTTGGACTGGTGGCAAAAGCGTCAACTAAGATTCTCGGTACTTTCACAATTAGCCCGTGACGTTTTAATAATTCTAATGTCTACGATTTCTTCAGAGTCTGCTTTTAGCACGCCTAAGATGATAGTAAATGAGCGGAGAACTTCATTGGCTCCTGAAATAGTTGAGGTGCTAGCATGTGTTAAAGATTGAGAAAAAACGACAAAGCGAAATCAAGATACTATTCATATTTCCAACGAAGAATTGACCGAAAATTTCAATAATTTGTACATAAATGATGATGATGAGTCATAAACTCATAATTAATGATATAATAGTTTTTTCAAACAATAATTTGAATTGTAATAAATGATCATCAATAAAATCAAATTTCATTATTTTAAATTTATTTGAATTTTTTTTATTTTCTTAACTTTTTATTATAATTCTAAATAGTTTTGTTTGTAAAATTTTTTTTAATCAATTTATATGATATCTTCTATATGATATATCCTATTTAATTATTATTAATTTTTTAACAATAGAAAAAATAATAACATATTTAGTTTATGTTATCAATTTTTTTAAAATAAAAATTCAATTAAAAAGTTTATTAAACTTAACATGTTTTAAAAAGGTTGTTAAAAAAAGACCAAGCATAGGCTGGGCCGGGACGGCCAATTTTGGCCTAGTCCGATCTTGGCCTGTTAAAAAGTTTAGGGGGCCAACGGGCCAGGGTCAAGCTCTATTTTGTTTTTTGCAGGCCAAATTGGGCCGGCCAGCTTGCCCCCTCAAGCCCGTCATGGGCGGTTCGGATCGGGTCGGGATGACCGCTCGCCTAGTTTGCCACCTCTAGCTGTGGTGGTTGATATAAAAATTGTTGCTAAGGAGTGTTTTGATATAAAAATTATTGCCAAGGAGTGTTTTACAAAACGGAGGTTACGTTTTGGGTTAAGGAACGGTGTTAGTATGTGTGATTCTATTAGATGCTTGCGTGTAAAAAAATAATGAGTTGTCTAAATATTACTGTGGAGAGAGAGAGAGAGAGAGAGAGAGAGAGAGAATAGGGAGATATGGGATAATACTCCATCTATATATACGTCTGCATGTATAGCAGGGCGAAATAAAGCAGCAATCCGTGTTGAATTAGATATAAGTTGTTCATGTTTTTTCTCTAGTTTTAGGGGATGAATGTTGTTTCATTCTTTTTCCTATTTTTGAGGATTGTGCGTCTGTAATTGAGGGTGCTTCTGGGGGAGTTTGTCTAGTCCTTATTCCTGTACTTTTTCTATATATTCTTCATACAATATCCATTAAAGAACTATGAATGAAAATGCAACGTTGATATTCATCATTTATTCTAAGAATCCCTCCCTCCCTCACATTCAAATATTCAATATGAAGAAGAGGTGTAGCATGAAAAGGTGCAAAAAGCGTGGGGAAGGATGGACAGAAACGGCAGTATCCAAATGCATGGCAACTATTACCGACGATCTTCTATTCGAGACCTTGATCCGCGAATCCCCGATTCCCGATCCATAATCCATTGCGGCGCCATATATATGCAAGCGCTGGTTCTCTCTGGTTTCTTCTAGCTCCGAATATTTCATCTGCAGCTTCAATCACCATCACCGTCAAAGGAGACTACTACTTATGGGTCCTAATTCCAGGTACTATGGCTCAGCAATCGTCTGCACCTTAAATCAGATATCCTCTAACGCACGACTTCTTTTCAGAGACGTCAAAGATTCTCCACCCATCATCATCGACTACTATTGGCGGTGGTCGTGGCAGTCGTTATCTAGATCTTTTGGGTTGGAGGTCTTCTTTCATAAGGTCGTCGTCGTTCGACGACTTGTTACTGGTTGATCGAACTAGGCAAGATTTCTTTATATGCAATTCGCTTACTGGACAGTTTGTCGCGCTCCTTAAGTCTCCCTTGTTCCCTGAAGCATGGGATGAAGTATCAATGCGGCCATATTTTCATCTGAAACGTTCGAGTTTCCGCTGCGCTTGGCATTGGAGACCCGTTGAATGCAACAGAGTTATATACTGGCCGTCCGGCCCCGATGAGTTTTCAGGGAATTGAGGCCTTTGATCCGTTGTCCAAGGATAATATAGATGATTCGGATCGTTGCCGTGTGATTAACTCGTATAGTTGATGCTTCACAACGTTCCTGGCAGAAAATTCTCTCAATATGGTTATATGGTTATAGTAGTAATACGTAAAATAAAGCTAGTAGTAGGTAGCTTAATTAAAGGCATTAAATAGGAATCCTCCTGATATTATAGTTTAGATATAACTATATTTCCAAATTTTTCCTATATTTATAATCCTTACATCTTCACAAAATCTAATGACTAATTCATTAAAAAATATTATGTAGATATAAACATATAATTAGGTCAAATTATTAGTTCGCTAACGAATATTATGTACTATGTACATAAAATTATGCCAAGTCAATTTCTAATTATTTTGTTCGTGGACTGTAATACACACTTTCAAAGATGGAAAAATGATACCCACTATTAACTTTTTTTAAAAAATACCAAGAATACGAAGTCTAAAATATGTCCTTGTTTTTTACAGTGTTTTTTTTTTTTTTTACAAAAATACCATTTTTCTTGGACAAGAGTTGTAAGATCAGTTTGTATTGGGGAACTCCTTGAGCCGATAGAGTCACGCCTCACCCAGCTTCTTAGCAATAAGGATTGTCAGCTTGGTATCGAGACTGGCCCTAGACTAGCAAGTGATTCAACGAGTGGGACCATGGGAGGAGTCATTCAATCTCCAAGGTCTAAACTTTCTCATAATGTAGTTGCTAAACTTATTATGCCATAGGTTTTGTACGACAAAATGCTTTTTTATGCTGATAATTAATTCTAATTTATTAGTTTTCTGAACATGACTTGTATTTATTGATTTTTGCTAGATTTTGGATATGGGTCTCGCTTAGATTTGGGTTTCATTGACTTATCTTTGCTGGCTTTTGCTAGATTTTGGATTTGCCTTTGTTCAGTTTTAGGTCTCATTGATACTTTTTGAGTTCATTATTTTTGTTACGCTGCAACACATTTGTAATTGATTTTAGAATGAACCCATTCTCATTTTCACAACTTAATCGGTTTAAGCGGCCAATTTGATTCTTGAACGAGTCGTTTCATTCTTTTCTTATTCAACTTAATCGATGGCTAATTCTTTTTCGCTTCGTCTTTCTTTCTCTTTTTCACGACTTAGTTTTAATCTGTCGATTCAATTCTTGAGCGAGTAATTCTTGAGCAAGTGATAGATGACCATATTTCTGAAACTTGAAATGGAGAGAAGAGGAAAGATATCCCTTGTTTCAAATTTGTGTGAAATGGAATTGGCCTGAAAAATAAGAGTTAGTTTCTTGGTTTGTTGAGGGTAAATGTTCAAGAAACCAAACTAGCTTGTAGGAAATTATTATAATTTTCTGTGATTTAGTTAGTTAGAGGATATTTAGTTACATAGAAACTAAACTGATTTCTTGAAACCCTTTGTTGTTTCTTATGATTAACTTTCATATAAGACATTCTGTTAAAAAGAAATTATACTGGTTTTCTAGAAACCTCTGTGTGTTTTTTATAGTTCCTTACAAATATTGTATTCTACTAAAATGAAACCAAATTAGTTTCTAAGAAACATTTGTAGTTTTCTATGATTTACTTACATACATGGTACTTTTTTTAAAAGAAACTTTTATAGTTTCCTGTGATTTACTTATGTATAGGATATTCCGTTAATAGGAAACCAAATTGGTTTTCAGAATACCTTTGTAGTTTCATCTTAAAAAAACGATAGCTTATTTACTAAAATGTTACCGCATTTTCTAACTCTCAAAGTATTTAGAAAAATACCGTAAAAGGTTTTACGGAATTTTTATTACTTTTAAAAGATTATAAATTTGGTAATATTTTTTGAGAAATAAGTATATGTATCCAAAACCCTTAAAAGATGAATAATAAGCTTTACTTAACATTTAATAAAAACCTTTGAAATAAGCTTCATAATTATAAAATGGGCTATACTAATAAGGAAAAACCCAAATTTTCAGGGTAGATAAGTATAAGATTTTATAAATCAAGAGGAAATAAAATAATTTTTTTTTTATAAAAATTTTACATACTAATTTTTTTTTCAAAAAAATCAGGGGGCAATTGCCCCCTGGACTGCTTGTGCATCCTTGGAATAATCCTACAACAATTCCTGAGCTCCATTGTAAAAGCCCGGAATTTTCAAGGGTAATTTGGACATTTTACCAATTTTCTGGATATAATATTATGGGGATTAATTTGTAAAAATTTTGTGCAGAGGGACTAAATTATAAATTTTGGGGAACTAGATTGATAGAGATTTGAAATTTTGGGGACTCATGTGCAATTTTTGAAAAATTGCACAGCCGATTCAAAACAGGCCACGTGGCTTGTTCACTCACTTTTCTCTCTCTTTCTTCTCCCCCGATTTCTCTCTCCTCTCTCTGCGTCTCTCCACCGTCCGCCTGCGCCACCGACCGAATGTCCCCCGTGCCGCGCCGAAGCGCCGCCGCCGCCTGCTTCGCCGGAAATCTCCAAGGAGGCCGTTTCGGACTTTTCGTCACCAACGACGATTCTAGCTACCATTCGACCCCCAACCGGTCTCATTGGATTCGTCTCGTCTCAAGGATCATCAAGATATATATATTTAACCCCATTTTGCTCGGATTGAAAGTTGCCATTATTGGGCATTTCAAGTTTATGGTTTTAGTTTTTGATCCGGCCGTTGGATTGTGTTTTTGAGTTCATTTTTGGAATGTATTTGGAAAATGGAGAAGTTTGATATATATATTGCGTTGTTTGGTGATCGGCACAAAAATCGAGATCAGACGGTCGAGACATTGTCTCGTTTTACGTGCCACCGGTCCGGTGTGGGCTCGAACCAGAATTGGACAAATTATATATCTAACCTAGCTATTTTGGGTGCTAGGAATTTAGCGAAGAGGTCCGTTTGCGAAATTGAAGCTCCGGTGAGAAGTCGACTTTTTGCAAGAGGATGATCGAGAGCTTGGAATTGGTTTCCGACCCTCCGGGCAATCGTCAACGACACCTTGAGGACTCAATAGTGTGGTATCACTATTCCAGTGAGGTAGGGGTTTAGTTGCCTTCGTTTTATACCGTTTTGAGTTAAAACTTTTTTTCTACAGCATATAAAAATAAGTGCGTTTTTAATGATTTGAATTATATGTGATGAAATCTAGTTGTACGATATATACTATACTGCTCTGGGAATTTGCTGTGTGCAGGTTATTTTAGGTATATCAAAAATAGGGCTGTTATGCTGCCCATTCTTCTACAAAACCTTATTATGCATGTTTTACTGAAAAACCAGAGTATAATAGTTTTTACACTTCAGTTCTGGATTGCACGTGTCATAGAATCATACATAAGCACCGTGTTAGTATCGTGAGTTTTACAGTGTGGCGCTACGTGCCCCACCATCGGTGAAAGTCCATAAACTCGCGTGGAGTTTGTTCTTCTAATCACCTCTCCATTTGGCAGGCGTAGGCAATTCGGTTGCCCCTCCAGGTTTGGTAGGCGACACACGGGTGTCCCCTCCGTGTATGAGCTTAAGTGTCAGGCAGGCTATCAGGCATACTTAGTGCCATCATCCTAGGTTTCCATAGATGAGAGAATGAGAGCTCATGTGCATGGGTTGATTTGTGTCATGTGCATATGAATTGATGGTTTTGATTATACTATTTTATATATATGGGCTTCTGGTTTGGATTATATATATGTGTGTGTCTATGTTTTGGATTTGAACTAACTATGCAGGAGTTTTCCATCACTGAGCTGTTTTTCTTCGGGGTAACTATTTTCCTACTAGGCATTGTATACTCACCCCCCCTTCTTCCCTTCCTCAGGTGGTGTTCAGTGCGATCTTGAAAATCAGGAAGAGTAAGAGGCCATCTTGAATGTAGTTCATTTCTTGGTAATGCTTGAAGTCTACTATTGTGGTGTTTGGACTGTTTGAAATTTTGTATTAGCATTGAACTAAGATTACTACTTTCTATTTTGTCTGTAAACTTATTTATGCCATTCTGGGATTTAACTTGTTGTTGTAGATGATGACGATGCTTGGACTTATATTTGATTTTCCCGTTTTTCAATTATTATTCAGTCTATGTTTAATGGTGTATACGAACCATGGGAGAGGTTCACGGGATGAAATTCCAAAAACTTTATCAAAATGCACTGTTTACAAAAACTAAAACTTTTTAGACACTTTTCAAATAAATCATGGAATTTCCCATCTTTGTGAAATTCTCCTTCTGTCATTGGCCCGAGTTTTGAGTCGTAACAGCCATCTACTTAGAGCTACACTGACAGTTTTTTATTTATATATTTTAATTTCTTTTTTAAGTTTTTGCTAATCACAATGGAATACGTACACTATTACTTATTGTCTAATATTATTTGTTTAATATAGTAACTATCCTTTTTCCTTTTTATTTTATTTAATTTTTTTCCAAATCATATATACTCCCAAGGATGCCTTAAACAATCTGCCTTCATGGCTCATATCTGTCTATACATGAATATAGTTTAAAATGATGGCATATATATATATATATATATATAGATATATGTATTAATAAAATTTATGATGTCGGAAATTTATGTTAGTGGGTATTTAGTTTTATCGCAAGTCAGAATGCAGTATTTTGATTTAAAATTTTGAACTGATATATTGGTGATCATAACGTCCGCTACTGCTGCATTATATGACATTATACGTCCACAGATACAAAATGTATCTATTGACTTTTAAACTTCTTTAAAAACATGATGGAATGCTGCCTTTATTTTATCGCACATTTAAAAGTAGAGTGCTTAATTATGCTTTAGTTATCTAAAATTGCTCTTGTTAATATGTAGTTGACCTTAACGAGTTGCTGTAGAAGAGAATAGGTTGGAGATCACTCAGATCATTATCATATTTCACAATAATCATTCGGAGAATTAATAACGAGATCTATACTTCTCTTCTGAAGTTTTGGCCTAATCCAAGTTCAATTCCAAGCCAATAGTGATCACTTTTTTTTTGGCTACTGCTAGATTTTCTGAATGTCTCTCTTTAAATGGGTGACAAAGTCTCTCTATAGCTAATTCCTTCTATTCTTCTTCACAAATACTAGATTTTCATTTGATCCTCCTGCCAAGTTGGGTTTGGACATTGCTTCCTGCATATCCTCGTGACACGGTGCACTGCTGTTTATAATTCGGAGAGTTTGAACTGAAATTTCTTCCACATGGAATATGATGTTTACAAGATGCCGAAGGAGAACCGAAACATGTCATACGCCCGTAAGTTTTCTCATTCAGATGGTAACATGCTCTTAATTTCAAGTGTTTCCCATTTTTTTTCACAAATCTTAGAGTCATTGAGCTTGGTATTGATCATTGTGAAGAGTGTTAATTAGTTCTCAGTCCTTATGTTGTATAAACTTAGGTTAGGTCTTGATTAATTAGAAAACCTAGTTTTAGTATGCTTTTCCTTGTGAACTCGTGGTTAACCTTATCTTAAAAGAAATTGGATTTTCACTCTTTTCTCCAGATTGCTGGTGGCACATGAATACTCACACCAATGCTTCAGGTTATTGAGGCTATATTGAAAAATCCTGCTGACAACACACAGGTGAGACATGAGATACCTCATTATCAGCTTCACAATGATCATCTTCTTTTCCCATATTACTGTTCAAAAGATTATGAGAGCACCACACATTGTTTTGATCTAGGAGATTGGATAAATTGGCATTTCAGGAAATGTCTCAAGGGAGATGGTTTTAGAAGGCTTACATTGTCCTTGTGAAGATTCTCTCATCCTTTACTTTGAAAAGGTTTCTTATAGACCATATTCTGTCCCCATCATATATTTTCTCACATTTTAATTTTAAGTAGAAGGTTTTCATTGTGTTTTCTTCTTTTGAGTGATCTGACATAATTAGTATTATTATGTATGTTAGGAGATCGGCTTTGCGGAAGCGATAACATACAACTAAAATATGAGTTGAGAAAATTTGAGTAAAATGAAAAAAATAAGGCACACAAAAGAATTAACGTGGTTCACCCAATTTAGGCTACATCCACGGATAAGACTGTGAAGAATTTCACTATGAAAAGGAGATTACAACTCACTTCTCTCTAAATACAAGGAGAGAATAAATGAACATCTCTCTCTTGAAATAGGAGAAAACATTCTCTCTAAACAATTTAGGAGAAAACAAGTGGGATACTAAGAGGAATTCCTAGGTTTGAATTCTCTCTTAGAAAGGAAGAGGATTTAGAATGGGATGTAAAACAAGTGATGAAGTCTTCTGTATTTATAGAACCTAAAAAGTGGTGTGAACATCATCTTTTACTATTGCTATTACGGCTGCTCTTTTTACTATTGCTATTGCGATTGCCCTTTTTACTATTCCTATTGCGGCTTCTTTTTTTACTATTCTTATTGCGGTTGCCTTTTTACTGTTCCTATTGCGGCTGGTTGGTGAGCTGCAATTATTGATTTATTCAACATTCTCTCACTTGAAGACTTGATTTTAATCATGTCTTCACACTTGATGAATCTCTCTTTTCTTCCATTGTCAATTCTTCATGCTGCTTATATTTCTGCTAGGCCATATAAGGATCTACACCATTAGAACTTGTCAGTATTGATTGGTTTGGTTAAAGCATCTGCTAGATTCTCCTTTGTGTGAATCTTCTTCATGTTCACACTTACATCTTCTACTACTTCTCGAACAAAGTGATATTGAACGCCAATGTGCTTTGTCGTGGAATGAAAGGCTAGATTCCTTGCAATATACAAAGCACTCTGACTGTCACAAAATAGAGAAATCTTTTCTTATTTGTGCCCGAGCTCTTCTAATAACCTTTGAATCCAAATAGCCTCTTTACAAGCTTGTATAGCTGCCATGTATTCTACTTCTGTTGTAGATAAAGGCACAACAGTTTGCAGTTTCGAAATCTAGCTTACAACTCCTTTTGCAAGAGTAAACACATAGCCTGTAGTAGATTTTCATTTGTCAAGATTACCCACAAAATCTGAATCAACATATCCTCTAATAGTAAATTCTGATCCTCCGTAACATAATGCAGCATCTGAGGTTCCGTTGATGTATCTCAGAATTCTCTTCATAGCATTCTATTGCTCTCGACTAGGATTTGCCATATATCGACTAACTGCTTTCACTGCTTGAGCAATGTCTGGTCTTGTACATATCATAGTGAACATTAGGCTTCCCACTACTGATGTATACGGTACTGGAGACATCTCTATCCTCTCTGTTTCATTGCTAGGACACATCCTAGAGGATAACTTGAAGTTAACAGGAAGTGGGGTAGAAATCGACTTACAATCTTGCATATTGAAGCGGTGCAAGATTTTCTTCAAATAATTCTTCTGAGAAAGCCGAATCTTTCTGTTACCTCTGTCTCGGTGAATTTGCATATCTAGAATCTTATTTGCTGGTCCTAAGTCCTTCATATCAAATTCCCTAGCTAACTATGCCTTCAATTCTTAGATTCTGCCTTTGTTGGGGCCCACTACCAATATGTCATCTACGTACAACAATAAGATAATAAAATCACTATCTTCATCAAACCTCCTGAAGTATGTGCAGTGGTCTGAACTGAGTCTGTTGTACCTAAGGCTTATGATGAAGGAATTAAATCTCTTATACCAACACCTCGGTGCCTGTTTAAGACCGTATAGAGATTTGTTCAACCTGTAAACCAAGTTCTTCTTGTCTGTTTTAGTAAAACCTTCTTATTGGAGCATATAAATCTCTTCTTCAAGTTCTCCATAAAGAAAAGCAGTTTTTACATCTAGCTGCTCTAGATGTAGGTCAAACATAGCACACATTGCCAGAACCACTCTAACTGTTGTTATTCGAACTACAGGTGAAAATATCTTATTGAAGTCAATACCTTCTTTCTGAGCATATCCTTTTACCACCAATCTCGCACGATATCGCTCCACCTGATGATTGCTATCACGCTTGATCTTGTAGACCCATTTGTTACCAATAGCCTTCCTTCTTTGTGGTAGTGTAACAAGATCCCACGTCTTGTTCTTGTGAAGGGCTTCAATCTCTTCTTGCATTGCTATCATCCATAGGGATACATCTGGGCTTTTGGTAGTCTCATGGAAAGTTGTTGGCTCTCCATCCTCTGTTAGAAGACAGTATGCAATATTGCTCTCAGTGATATAATCTGAGTGCCATGTCGATTTTCTTATCTCACGAGTTGACCAACGAATTTCAAAAGTCTCTTCCTCGACTGGTTCTTCTAATTCGTACTCTGGTGCTACTTCAGAAGAATCTGAATCTTTAGTATTCTTTTCTACCTGAACTGTAGTAATTTCTGGTCTGCTATCGTCTCCCTTCTCTTGCAGTTTATTCTCTGCAAATATCACATCTCTGCTGATGATAACTTTATGGGAAGTGGGATCCTATAAGCGATATCCCTTGACTCCATCAGCATATCCCAAGAGTACACACCTTCTGGACTTTGAATCCAGTTTTGTGATTTCTTGAGCGTTGTACATCACGTACACAGGATATCCAAACATATGTAAGCGAGAATAATCAGCTGGCTTACCAGTCCACATCTCTATCGGTGTCTTCAGATTAATCGCTGTTGATGGAGATCGATTAATCACATAACAGGCAGTTTTGACTGCTTCTGCCCAGAATGTCTTGGGTAGACCTGCAGTTTTCAACATTGCTTTTGTTCTTTCCAACAAAGTTCTGTTCATCCGCTCTGCCACTCCATTTTGTTGAGAATTGTACGCCACTGTGAACTGCCTCTTGATACCTTCTTGTTGATAGAAGTTATCAAATTCATTACTTTTATATTCTCCTCCATTGTCCATCTGTAAACACTTGATCTTTTCTCCAGATTCAAGCTTTATCTGTGCTTTGAATATTTTGAAGACTGAAAACACATCTGCCTTCCTCTTGATAGGATATACCCAAGAACTCTTGGAGTTATCATCAATAAAAAATACAAAGTATCTAGCTCCTCTTAGGGACATTATCGGTGCTTGCCAAACATCAGAGTGAACCAAGTCTAAAACTTTTTTACTTCTAGAACTGGATGTGCTAAACTTTAATCTATGCTGCTTGCTTGTGACACAAGCTCACAAAAGGGTAAAGATACCTTTGTAAGACCAGGAAACAACCTTCGTTCAGAGAGAATCTTCAAGCCTCGTTCCGACATATGGCCAAGCTTACGATGCCATATCATCGTTGATTCTTCTCCAAAATTTGTTGAAGCAACTGATGCTTCCGCTTCCATCAGTGTATCTCCTTTAAGTATGTATAGATTCACTACAATTTTTTCCGCTTTCATTACTATAAGCGCGCCCTTCATAATCTTCATGATCCCATTCTCGACACGAGTTTTGCAACCAAGGTTATCTAATTGTCCCAAAGACAATAGATTTTTCTTCAGGCCCTTCATTTGTCACACCTCTTGAATAGTACGAATAGTGTCATCATACATCTTTATCTTGATAGTACCAATCCCAGCGATCTCTAAGGCATGATATTTACCTATGAATACAGATCCTCCAGAGATAGGTTCATATGTATGAAACCATTCTCTGTGAGAAGTTATGTGCCATGTTGCTCCCGAATCCACTAACCAAACATCAGTGAGCTACCGTCTGTTCTTGGAAATTATTACTGCTTCACTATACAGGATTTCTCCATCATCTAAAGTATTTGCAACATTCCCCTGAGCATTTGATGACTCTGGTCCTTCTCTCTAGAATCTTCATTCTTCTTCAGTTGCCAACACTACCTTTTGACGTGCTCTTTCTTGCCACAGTGATAACACTTGACATTCTTCTTACTTCTTGACTTTAATCTACCATGACTCTGACTCCTACTGGGGCCACGTTCCATTGATCTCCCTCTTATTGTCAAAGCTTTTACTTGCTGTAAACTTGCTAATCTGTCTTCCTTATTCTTACGCCGATTTTCTTCTTCGAGAACAGCAATTGTAAGATCGTTGAAAACTAGAGTTGTAGTATTGCTGGTCACATTTATAATAAGTTGATCATACGAATCAGGTTGACTCTGAAATAAGATTTTTTCACGTTCATTATCCTCTATTTTATGCTCCATTGTTGTGAGCTGTGAGAATAAAGTATTGAGGGTGTTGATATGGTCGGTCACCGTTGTTAATTCTGCCATCCGAAAGGTATAAAACCTTCTCTTCAAGAAAATTTTGTCAGTGTATCCCATATTTCCTTGGCTGACTTCTTCTCCTCAATGCTCGATAGGACTCCATCTGCTAGTGCCAGATGTAATTTAGCGACAGTATTGCTATCCATCTCGTCCCACTTTTTATCATCAGTAATCTTAGCAGGCCTTTCCCCAATTGCTGCTAGGTAATTATTTTTTCTCAAGATTGCCTTTATCTTCATTTTTCACAAAGAGAAATTATTCTTATTAAGCTTCTCAATATCGAATTTTGCCGCCATTTTTGTTCACCACGATTTGTTCAGTTATCACCGTTTCACTATACGTGAATAGTATTATATACGTGAACAGTACCGTAGATGTAAATAGTACTCCAACCAATGGCTCTGATACCACTGTTAGGAGATCGACTTTGCAAAAACGATAACACATAACTAAAATATGAGTTGAGAAAATTTGGGTAAAATGAAAAAAATAAGGCACACAAAAGAATTAACGTGGTTCACCCAATTTAGGCTACGTCCACGGATAAAGCTGTGAAGAATTTCATTATGAAAAGGAGATTATAGCTCACTTCTCTCTAAATACAAGGAGAGAATAAATGAATATCTCTCTCTTGAAATAGGAGAAAACACTCTCTCTAAACAATTTAGGAGAAAATAAGTGGGACACTAAGAGGAATTTCTAGGCTTGAATTCTCTTTTAGAAAGGAAGAAGATTTAGAATGGGATGCAAAACAAGTGATGAAACCCTCCGTATTTATGGAACTTAAAAGGTGGTGTGAACACAATCTTTTACTATTACTATTGCGGCTGCTCTTTTCACTATTGTTATTGCGGCTGCCTTTTTTACTATTCCTATTGCGGCTGCCCTTTTTACTATTCCTATTGCGGCTTCCCTTTTTACTATTCCTATTGCGGCTGCCTTTTTACTGTTTCTATTACGGTTGATTGGTGAGCTGCAATTATTGATTTGTTCAATAATGTATTGTTCATAATGCGAGATACATGAATACATAAACTCACCATTGAGCCAACAAGTACCATGTGAGTTAGACATTTTTAAGCTTCTATACTTGCAAGCATTTCTAGTTGATTTAGTTCATGTTCAAATTCCTATCCTTCCCTTTCAATCTGTCCCTCCATATATACGAGGTCACCAGAAATACTATCTAAACCGCATACATTGCGAAGATTCAATCGGTACCCCTAACAAATAAACTAATAAAACCACAAGAGGGTAAAAGAAAATGTATTTTTCAATGTCGAAAGCCAAGATCAAAAACAATACCAGAAGAGATCAAAAGCGAGGGAGATTTCATCTAGAAACGCAAAACCTGCCGTAAATATTCATAGTTAGGTGCAAAATTGCTCTTATCAAAATATTTCATAGGAGAGTAGGTAAATGTGTGGATAGAATAAAAAAAGAGTCTTTTCTTTATAGTTTGATGCATAGATAGAAAATAAAACTAGTTTATATCAAAATGATTATTTTAACATTTTATTATTACTTTCAAATTAGTGTATATAGATATTTTGATAAATACAATCTCATTTATTTAGTAAATAAATTTTCTCTCTATTTTTCTTTCCATTTTGGAGGGAAATTTTTTTTTTGTGGACCATACTATTATTTTTTTCCTCTTACTTTCCATTGTGAAAATTTGATTTTTTATAGTAATTTTTCAAAAAAAAATAAAAATTCCTGAATTTTAAAATTGTTTGAAAAATACTATTTTTTATTAATTAATAAGATATTTAAAATAACGAAGTTATCTCAAGTAACTTAACTAGTTACCTCAAGTAACTAGTTTAGTTATCCTAAGTGATGCAACAAATTTCCTCGAGTACTATTAAAAAATACCAATTTTGAAGGAAAAAAGTGGTAGCTTTCTAAATATTTATTAAGAAATATTATTTTTCTAAAAAACTTTTTTTAAAAAGTGATATTTGTCTAAATCAATCTGGGATTTTTCAAAAAATTTGGCACATCCGGAGTTTTTCAAGTTTTGGTTCTTTGGGATTAGAATTTTGAAAAAAAGCCCTCTATCTATTCCCTTCTATTTACCTTCCATTCGAACAACTTCTTTTTTTCATTTTTCCTTTACTTTTCCCTCAAACTCTTTCTTTTCTCTCTCTTTTTCCTCCCATCAAACATAGCTAAAGCAACAAGGCCCAAGAATAATTACACGATCGTCTATGTATACATACATATCATCTTTTTCTATGTATTTATGTAACAAAAATAAAATCCCAAAATCTGAGGGAAAATTTCATAAATACCTGTGTTGTTAACATACTGTCATGAATAACTGTTTTCTAGTTTTGACTTGTAAATATCCATTTTTATAACCATTTTTGAAGAAATATAAACCACAGATATTATACATATAATACATATATCGCGGTGTATAAATCATGAATAAAAATTATACCTAAAAATCAATATACATTTCAAAAAATATATAATAAGTATAAAGTTACACAGTAAATGTAAACTACATGTAAAAAATTTATATTATAAATGTATCCTACAGCTATTTTATACATTAAGTTTATGCCAAAAAAAATAGTTATTTTTGAAACAAAATTTTAAAATAGATATTTGTGAAATATGACACACAAAACTAGGTACTGAATGTAAATTTCTCAATATCTCATTCGTGCATAAAATCCTAAAAAGCCTATGGATAATTATAAGATCTGATCATCCAGAATTGAAAGCCCAAAATCAAAGTTCTCCAAGCACAAAAACCCATAAGCTTTAACCAGAGAATTTCAAAGCCATTGACAATACCTCAAAATAAATCAGAGTTAAAACACATACCATATCAAGAATTAAAAAAAAGAAAAAAGAAAATCTATAAGACTTGAAAAACCCTAAATCTACCCACTTTGAGAACTTCAAGCCGTAAGTTCTGAGTGACCGCCATAGGTATTTCAAGAGAATTGCGGTGATCTCTGCTGGTTGGATATTTTGTCTATGCATTCAAATTGAAGGGAGAGATCCAACGAGCGGGCGATCGGGAGAAGCGCAGAAAGAGAGAAAGCTTAGAGAGAAGGAGAGAACACTCAAAAAAGTTTTTTTTTGAGTGTAGCAATAGCACGAACATATGACTTAATTTTCAACTTCTTTCTTTTCTCTAAACAAAATTTTAAAAAATTGACACTTTCTTTTACTTGCTCTTACTTATTTATTTATTTATATTTAATATAGCGTTGTCATGTATAATGCAAACCATCAAGAGTCCCACATTGCCAAGAAAGAAGTGGGAAAATGGATTTTTATAGTGGGAAAATGGGTTTTTAATATGCTTATATATATATATAAGAGCCCTTTGTTTGTTTTAATAAATTCAAGGATAATCATTAATAAAAATTATTATACTAAAATAATCAAAAATCATCCATACACGTTAAAGAAGGCGAGCTTAGAGTGTGGACCCCGTACATTCATCTTAAAGAAGAAGGCAAACAAACCAACCTGATGTTGGTTAATATTTATTCAGCTTCATTTTGGGCCGAATAGTAACACGAACATATGGGTAATTTTCAATTTCTTTGTTTCCTCTAGACAAATTGTTAAAAATTGTCATTTTCTTTTACTTATTCTCACTTTTTTATTTATTTATTTTATATACTATAATTTTTACATATAATGGAAACTCATCGAGAGTCAAATGAGAAAAAGGATTTTTACATGAGAAAAGGATTTATATATATATATATATATATATATATATATATATATATAAGAGTCCTTTGTGTTGTGCGGTTTAAAAACTTATATGTTGGTTAATGCCAGAAAGAAAAAGTTAGCGATTAAGAGAACATGTCAAGTCGCACGAGTAAGTTAAGTGTGACCTCTTTCGAGTAAGTCAAATGCAACCTCACTCCGAATAAAGTGTGACCTCCTCTGAACAAGTTAAGTGCGACCAGAATAAAAAGGAAATTAGACCAAGTTTCGTCAAACGAGTAATCTACAAAGAAAGGGAAACAAAAGTTTCTTTTTCAAGATCGACCAGTCATCTTATTTAAGTTGTTACCCAGTTATATTATTACTCAAATTGTATTTTCTGATTATACACTTACCCATTTCACAATTGGGAAATATTGAGCCACCCTTACCTATATAAAGGGAGTTCAATGCTGTTGTGAGGGATCTTCAGCTTCTGGGGAGAACTTTGGGGATTTATTATTTTTACTTTCTAGAAACTTAACGAAACTATTATAATCCTCCAGAAAATAGTGAACAATAGTGGACGTAGGCTCATCTTTTTTGGGGTCGAACCACTATAAAATTCTTGTCTCTTTTACTTGCTTTGATTGATCAACCATTTTCATATACAAGCCACATCTTACAATTTACAAAATTCATTGTTGACAAAACCTCCGTCAACAATTGGCGCTAGAAGGAGGGCTATTCCAGTATAAAAGTTTGTCAATTCCGCTTCTTTTAACAATGGCAAATACCAAAAACACTATCAGAAACACCGGAACTAGCCAAAATTATCCCCAAAGTACTTCTGCTGCACAGGTAGATCCTGCTCAGGATCAGCCTACTGTGACTGCACCAGAAAATATTGTTCAGAGATAGGATTGCATGGAGGAAGCACTGGTGAACCTTCAGTAAATTACAAGTCAGATTAATGACTCTCTACGATGACTTGCTGAGGGACATATGCTAACTCCACCACCAGGCGAATATCCCAGAGAACATCCTGCTCAAGAACCTTAGAGAGGAATTCAAATCCTAGAGATAGGGAAAAGCCCGGCAGGAGCGTTATGGAGATCACACCTCTAAGGGAAAAGGTAAGATCGCAGACTTGCCCCTGGAATCCGGAACTGAAAGTTCGAGCACAAATCGTAATCGTCGACAACTTTCTTAGAGAGCGACCATCAATTGTGATGGTCCAAACAACGAGCAAAAACGGCAATCGAGGAGTGTTTTTGAAAGGATTAATAGAGAATCTCGACAGAATCCTACAGGCCAAAGACAACATCTAGAACAGCGACAAAGTCAAGAACGATCCATATTGCATCTCAATGACCGAAGTCGATCTCATCGCACTATTTCAGTGGAAACCCCACAAAGGTCGCAAGCGACCCTGCTTGACCAATCTGTCTTAAATCGCGATAACAACCAAGGGCCACCCCTACCATCAGCAAAAGATAATAATCTCACTCTCTCTCTGAATGTCGATGCTCACAATTTGAGGATCGCGTTAGATTCACTTGCCGGCTGGGACGATGAGCTCACTGATGGGTATCGTCAATCGCCATTCAGTGAGAAGGTTTGAGCTGCTGCCTTATCTGCCAGATTCAAAATTCCAATAATAAATACTTTTGATAGGAAAACTATTCCGCAGGATCATATGGATCACTTCAACGACCTGATGGAACTATATCGTATCGATGATCTTGCACGTTACAGGTGTTTTACTGTAACTCTCATGGGAGAAGCAAAGAAGTAGTTCTGAGGACTCAAGTTCGGCTCAATCTCGTCCTAGTAACAACTCCAGACTGCATTCTTGAAGCAATTCAAGGTTGCCAAGAATTTCACTATTCCACTGGTCAGTCTGTCTGCTATTCGGTAAGGTCCAGAGGAAACTCTATGATCTTACCTAAATTGCTTTAACTCAGAATTAGCAAAGGTCAACAACCTACCTGAAGGAGGAGTTTTAATTCTAATAATGGCTGGGGTGTGACCAGAAACTAAACTCTGGGAAGATTTACTTGCGCGAGAATGCAGAACCCTTGAAGACTTCTATCGTAGAGTTGGTCAGAATCTAAGGGTGGAATCTTCACACGAAAATCTTCATAAGGTCTTAAAGAAAGAAAAGATGCTGCTAAAGATGTGACCACAAACAAAAACAATAATAAAAGGAGTAATGAACAAACGACTAAAAAGCAGCCCAAACAAAAAAAGGAGGCTCCAAAAGCTCCCATGAGGTTCAACAACTATACTAAACTAAACGCACCCATAGATTATATTTATACAATCACGAACTAGCAGATGAGGTATCATCAACTTGAATCGATGAAAAGAGATAGAGCAAGGCGCGACCCTAACAAGTTTTACTGGTATTACAGTGATATAGGACACGATACCATTAACTGCTGTGCTTTGAAAGATGAAATCGAAAGATTAATTAAAGAAGGACGGCTACGGCAGTACACTAAACTAAACAATGAAAGGCGAGAGGAAGACCAACAGTGACCTCCAGAAATTCAACGCGAGGTGAGAACTATTTTTGGAGGCCCGCACATCGGTGGAAATTCGAAGAGAGCACAAAATAGGTATGCACGAGAAGCACGACAGCAACTATTAACTAATGTCATTCATCTCGAGCAGCAACCATGCAAGCTTCAACGGGTACCGGATATGGATATTACCTTTACAGAGCAGGATGCTAGGGAGGTCCATTACCCACACAATGATGCGTTGATCATAAATATCAACTGTGGAAGCACGCAGCTATGGTGAGTATTGGTCGATAAAGGCAGTATTGTCGACATCCTGTACTATGACGCTTTTAGGAAGATGGGATTGAGCGAAAGCAACCTGAAGCCCGCTGTCACCCCACTCTACGGATTTACTGGTAACAGCATAATGCCCAGGGGCATGATTGAGTTAATTGTCAATGTTGGAACCTATCCTAGGGTTTCGATGATAATGACCCAATTCTTAGTTATGGATTGCCCCTCTGCATTTAATGCTGTACAAGGAAGACCGACATTGAAGGAACTTTGAGCAGTAACTTCGATATATCATCTCGCTATGAAATTCCCAACTAAACAAGGAGTAGGTGAGGTGCAAGGCAACCAATATGATGCGAGGACTTGTTATAATAACTCAATAAAGCTCGCAACAAAAGATATGACACCTCACATGATGATGGTCCAACTACAAGGAGAAACATCAAGGAAAGCATCAGAAGCGTCAGGCGAAGCATAAGTGGAACGTAAATCGATGACCTCGACCCTCAAGATATTGATTGTGAGGTCAAAACTGGACCTATAGAAGACTTGGAAGATTTGCCAATCGATAGGTCTTCGAAAGTTCTTAAAATCGGAGTGAAGCTTCAAGAACCCGTGCGAGCTTCATTAATCACTTTTCTGAAATCAAATTTGGATATCTTCCCATGGTAATATTTGGATATGGTGGGGATTGATCCGAATATCATATGTCACCACCTCAATATAGATACGACAAGAAAGCCTGTGCGGTAAAAAAGAAGAGCCATGAATCTAGAACATTACGTCGCATTGAAAGAAGAGGTAGAGAAGCTGCTCGAGATTGGATTCATTAGGGAATCTTTCTATCCAAACTGGCTTGCAAACCTAGTTTTAGTAAAGAAACCCAATGGGAAGTAGAGAACTTGTATCGATTTCACCAACCTCAATAAGGCGTGCCCGAAGGACAGTTTTCCCCTTCCGAGAATCGACCAACTTGTAGATGCGACGTCGGGACATGAACTGTTAAGCTTTATGGACATATATTCTAGATATAATAAAATCCCTATGTACGAGCCTGATGAGGAGCATACTTCATTCATCATTAACCGAGGATCGTACTGTTACAAGAATATGCCTTTTGGACTCATCAACGTGGGAGCGAATTATCAGCGTCTTGTCAATATGATGTTTGCAAAGAAAATTGGCAAGACAATGGAAGTATATATTGATGACATGCTGGTGAAATTGAAGGGAGCTGAAGATCACATCAAGTATTTTGATGAGATGTTCAATATTCTTCGAAAATATTAGATGAGGCTAAACCCCCAGAAGTGCGCATTCGGGGTAGGATCTGGAAAATTCCTGGGGTTCATGGTCAACCAGCGAGGAATTGAAGCTAATCCCCAGAAGATACAAGCACTAATCGATATGCAATCCCCCTGCAAATCAAAAGACATTCAAAGCCTAGCGGGAAGAGTGGCTGCATTAAGTCGATTTGTATCCAGGTCAACAGATAAGTGCCAACCATTCTTCGAAGTACTGAAGGGTTTGAAGAGGTTCGAGTGGACAGAAGAATGCGAGCAGGTGTTTTGAGAATTAAAAGCACACTTAGGTTCTCCGCCACTCTTGTCGAAGCCAAACCTGGGGGAAGAATTGTATTTATACCTCGCTGTTTCCAAATATGCGACAAGTGCTGCGTTAATTCGAGAAGAAGAAAAGATACAGTGACCGGTATATTACGTAAGTAAAAGATTGCTAGATGCCGAAGCAAGATATCCAGAGATGGAGAAGTTGGCAATAGCACTCATCGTCGCATCTAGGAAGCTTCGACCTTATTTTCATGTGCACTCCATCAAAGTTTTCATGAATTTTCCATTAAAGCAGGTTTTGCAAAAACTTGAAGCTTTAGGACGACTACTTAAGTGGGCAATTGAGTTGAGTCAGTTTGACATCAATTTTCAATCTCGCACTGCGATTAAAGGGCAAGCTCTCGCAGATTTCATTGCAGAATTCACATATGATGTCAATGTTCCCATAGAGGTAATCAAAAAACCTACTACAGGTTTATCAAAATTATGGAAACTTTACTTTGATGGATCATCAAACGAGAATAGAGCCAGTGCAGGCTTAGTACTAATCAGTCCTGATGGGCACAATATTTATTGTGCACTTCATTTCAAATTTTAAGCATCAAATAATGAGGCAGAATATGAAGCACTGATAGCTAGGCTAAAGCTTGCATGGGAAATGAAGGTCGAAATAATTGAGGTATACAGTGATTCCCAGCTGGTTGTTTGTCAAATGATCGGTGATTATCAAGTAAGAGGAGAAAAAATGATGGCTTATTTAAAGGAGGTACAAAGACTCTTCTCGACATTTACTGCCTATAACATTCAACTTCTTCCTCGTATTAAAAATACTCGGGCAGATGCTCTAGCTAAGCTCGCCTCAACAAAAGATGCTGAATTACTAAAGGTGGTCCTTGTCGAATTTCTTACAAAAACAAGTATCGAAGTAGAGCCCCAAATAACCATGCCGGTTAATAAGAAACCATCGTGGATAGATCCTATAATGAAGTATATACAAAATGGCGACCTCCCTGAAAACAAAGACGATGCAAAACGACTTCGATTGAAGGCAGCTCGCTATGTCATCTATGACGAGAAGCTTTATTGAAGAAGTTTTAGTTTGCCATTATTATTATGTATCGATGAAGAAAAAGCACACTACATTATGAGGAAAATTCATGAAGGAATATGTGCAAACCATTCCAAGGGGCAGACACTTGCGAACAAAGTTCTAAGACAAAGGTATTTTTGGCAAACTATGAAGAAGGATACAATGGAATTTGCTAAGAGGTGTGATAAATGTCAACAATTTGTAATTATTCCTAAAATGCCACCTGTTCCTCTAACTCCAATGACTAGTCCATGGCCATTTGCAGTGTAGGGAATTGATATTATCGGAATGCTTTCATTGGCACGAGGTGGATTAAAATATGCGGTAGTCGCAGTCGATTATTTTTTCAAGTGGATAGAAGCTGAAGCCTTGAGTACCATTTCCGCAAAGAAGATGATAGATTTTGTTTACAAATTTATAATTTGCCATAATGGTATACCGCATACCATAATTTCTACTAAGATGAAACAATTTGACTACGGTGAGTTCCGTAACTTCTGCGACAACTTAGGCATCAAGAAGAATTTTTCTGCTATTGTTCATCCACAAGCCAATAGACTGGTTGAGGCTATAAACAAGATACTTAAACAGAACATAAAGACAAAGATAGAAGAGTACAAAGGAACTTGGCCAGAAGTACTCCCTGAAGTATTGTGGGCTTATCGCACCACTCAACAAACTATTACTGGAGAGAGTCTATTCTTTTTAGCTTATGGATACGAAGCAATGGTACCAGTAGAAATTGGTGCGAGCTCTCTACGATGATCTACCTATAAGCAAGATCTTAATAGCGCGCTGATGAGGATTGAGCTCGATCTTTAGAAGAAAGACGCGAGCAGTCTCAGCTTCGAATCGCATCATATCAACAACGCATGACTCGATATTATAACTCTAAAGTTAGAAGCCGAGGGTTTGAAGTTGGTGATCTTGTTCTTCAATAGGTTCTACCTAATAATAAAGAACGTGGTGCTGGTGTATTTGGACTCTCTTGGGAAGAACTATATGTTATTGATGCCGTTATTCGATCTGAGACATATAAGTTAGCTCACACTAGTGGACAAAAGTTCGAGCATACTTGGAATGCAGAACAACTTCGTCACTATTATCAGTAAATCTTCATATATATCTTCATGTATTCATCATTCGCGGGCCATCTTGTATTCGTCATTCGTCAATAAAATTAACTACTTATATTCGTCATTCATTATTCATCATTCGTTATTCGTCATTCGTCTTCGTCAATAAGGATGTCTCCTTATCAATCATTCAATTTAGTTCACCTTTTATAGTTTTATGGTAGTCTTTGAACACCATAAAACTTAACTACCATAAAACTTGGGGGATAGTGGGATCAGAATAATCTCCTACTTGCTTCCTAAGGGACTATGCAAATGTCCATTTAGAGGTTGGATGTTGGAATTTTCGAGATCACTGCTGAATTTCTAAAACTTCAAGAAAATCTTAGGATTTTCTTCTCACTTCATACCATAGCATGTCGTATTATGCAATTTTCCTCCTCGAACAACAAAGTAACTAAGCAAAACGTTCATTGTTCGATGTGATATATTGCTATATTACATTTTGCCATGGAACTTTTGAAAAATAGTATTGAGTTCACACCACTCATATTTGCTGTTTTCTTAAGTGACCTAACCTATCCTAACACTTAAAACCCGTTTTAAGTGTTGGATTCGAATCACAATAGCGTACCGATCAGTCACCTAGTGATTGACTACTTGGTTAAATTATGTATCTTTATATTGTAATATAGTGTTTTAATTATTTTGCAGGAATAAACATCTAATAAAGAAAGCATTCATTGATAAAGGCTCGCACTTGTATGCAAGCAAAGTATTACAAAAATTAAGGGACGAAGCCCGCATTGTTCTGAAATTAAAAAAAAAAAAAACTATGTAGATATGCTTGCTCCACCGTCTCTAGATTTGGCCGCCTCGACTTCCCTCCAACTCTAGACAAGCTCGACCACATCTTCACCAAGGATGGAAAAGTCGAAGTCCGGATGCTCGCAGAAGATATTATATATTATGGTCGATGAGGCGATGTCAGTGGCTTTTTCTTCAAGCTCCTTGCCTTCGGTAGGCTTGAACTCTTCTATAGCCTTATGAGCTGCCTCTGTGGTCGCCTCTTTCATGCGATCTAGATGCTCGGAGATGATCTTCTCAAATTCTTTAATTTTCTCCTCGAGCTTCTCTTTTTCAAGCTTTTCCTTTGTCAAACCTTCGAATAGCTACCTTCGAATAGCTACTGCCTCTCTAATTCGAAGGCTTTTGTCTCTTTCTCACGAGCTTTCTCCGAGTCCTCGAATGCTTGGGTTATTTCTTCGAATTTTTTGGCTTTTTTCAAACATTCGAGGATTGGATCATGCATTAAGACAGCAGCCGCAGTAGTCTAAAAATATAACACATCAATACCAAAAAAGTACGTTGAAGAGTGAAGATAGAAGATACTTACATTCGCCAACATCCTCATTGTAGAGCTGAAGGCGACCTTGGCTGGTCATCGCTTCATCCTCTCCCAGCCATCTTCAGAGGTAAAATGGTCGATGAAGGCCGCGCTCATACTAGCTTTTTCTGGCAATTGACGAAGGAGTGCAAAAGGCTCCTCGTCTTTATCCACCTGTCTTGGTCCTTCATCAGAAGTGGCCGTCTCCTTGGGTGACTCAGATTGGCTCACAGTTAGTGGAGACTAAGGAGGAGGCATGCTTGCTGGGAATCCTCGAAGGTGACTTTTCATTTCTTTGAAGTGTCGACCTTTTCTTTCCCTTTCGTCGTTGAAGGAGGTGTGCTCTCTGGTGTCTTGGACTTTGCCATTGACCATAGGGTGGAAGGCGGTGCTCGCAGTCCGCTGCCAATAACCATTTCTGTACAAATGTGCGAGTCAGCATACGAGGTGACATAATGTGATAAGAGGAAAAAGAAAAATAACTACCTTCTTGTTGATGAGAGATTGGTGGCAATGCAGCTTCTGAAGAGGATGCTTCCGAGACTGTAGGTGTGGCAGGTACTTTTCGTTTCCTGGGTTTTGAAGACGAGGCACCCTTTTCCTTTTGTTTTCTCGGCCTCTTCTTCGAGCTCGAAGGTTTGGTGGGATGGTTAGTAGAATCTGGGAAGGCGACTCCCCTTGGAAGCAGTCCGCAAGCAACTAAGTTCTTGGTCGTCCAATGCTTCTTCCAATTAAACTCTTCGATCGGAAGGTTGTTTATTTTATATACCCTTGCGAGTTGCTATTTGGAGAGTCCTGGTCATTCCCTGTTATCTGCGATGATATACAAGTACGATCAGAATAATATATTTATGTAGAGAAAATGATAAGCTGAAAGTTACCTACCAGAGTTCTGACAGAAGCCATTATCCGCATAGTCAAAGTGGAAAAATGGATTTTCCACTTTCCCATGTTGTTGCGAACCTCGTAGATAGTTTTTATTGCTTTGTTCGAGCACTTCTCGCATAAAAGAAGCCGAAGTCTGATGGGTTTGATTTCACTTGGTAGAACCAAGTGACTCTTCAGGAGTGGGGGTCTCTAAGCCTAGTTTATGGTATAGTATGTATAGACCTATCATATTTCTACAAGTGTTTGGAGTTAGTTGAAAATGGATGACTCCATAGTAATCGACGATTGGTTTTATGTAAGAATGAAGTGGGAGGTGGACACCGCATCTAAGAATTGCTTCCGAGAATAAGACAATTCCACGAGAAGTTGTATGTGATCAATTGAACTCTGTGGGAAGGCGTACAGGGACATCGATTTTATAATTGCAAATGATTTTTCTGAGCTTGTTTGTTGAATAGCTCGTTTTTACATTGGTACATGACCAATCTCCCTCTACATATTGATAACCCATTGCAAACGTAGGGGCATCTTTGATATGTCGAGGCCATTGGTCTTGAGGAAGGTCGCCTATGCGAGGACTACTTTGCCTAACCCCGGTTATTTCCACTTCAGGTTCTGGCTCAAGGTAGTCTTCGAGGTTTATAGAGCTAAAACTGGTATTAGAAGATTCTCTTGAGAATGCATTCCCTTCCCTAAAAATCCTCACTGCTAGACATCTGAAAAGAAATATGGATTGATTTAGTCCTATGCGAGCATCAGGGATCTTAGCTATATGCGAGCAATTTTGGGGTCTCATCCTAGGATTGCATCAACAAGCTGCTCATTGAATTTTTTCTAACCGATCTACTGATTCATAAAAATTATTCGAGCAGTTCTTCGATAATTCGTCACTCGACTGATTATGGTTTTCAAAAAATAAGGTTTCAGATCCTAAAATTCTTTTACAAGTTCGTCTGTCTGTCAGTCATCTAAAGAGTCTATTCTATAAATTAATGGAGGAATTCTGAAAAATTTCCATTTTATAGTCCATTCGAATATGGGATGGGTTTATGTTCAGAATATTAAGGCTCTACGATTTGTTCTTATTTTCTAGAAATAAGATCTGTAAATGAGAGTTCTGGAAAAATCGAAGAACAAGAGAGAGAGGATATATACTAACCTTTCTTCGAAGACGGAGGGACCAAGATGATGTTTGAAGGATTGTGATGATAACTTCGCCGGAGAAGATGATGATGCTGTGCGAGCTGAGAAACAGATTGATGCCAGAAGGATTGCTCTGTGGACACATCAGGAGGTGATAGGGTTCAAGTTTTGAAGAAGAGGCGGATAAATTTTTTTAATATATATATGTCGAGTAACATCAAATGACAGCCGCAGATCAAGGTATTTAATTTTCAAATCCAGAGGCTGAAATTCATGTGGGAGTTGATTTTCTGAAATAAAATCGGTATCTTTTCAAAATTTGAAATGACTCGATTTAAGACAACAGCTGGCGTCATCGCTGTCATTGTGTCTGCTCAAAAAATGGAAAAGTCTCCTTGAGTTTTGCTGAGAAAAAGTGACACATGATTTCATCTGTCAGGAGAAGGTACGTGTGGTTCTGAAAAGATGTGATTTGAGAATTGACGACTCTTCGAAGATCTCATGATAATTTCATGACGTCGTATTTATAAGTTCGCACTTCTAATAGAAGGAAGCTCCATTTTGTCCTAAAGAACTAATGGAGCTGGGGGCAATTGTTGTGCGATCTATTTATAAGCTCGGTTTTTATATGCTTATATATATAAAAGCCCTTTGTTTATTTTAATAAATTCAAGATAATCACTAATAAAAATTATTATACTAAAATAATAAAAATCATTCATAAACATTAAAGAAGGCGAGCTTAGAGAGTGGACCCCGTACATTCATCTTAAAGAAGAAGGCAAACAAACCAACCTGATGTTGGTTAATATTTATTCAGCTTCATTTTGGGCCGAATAGTAACACGAACATATGGGTAATTTTCAATTTCTTTGTTTCCTCTAAAAAAATTGTTAAAAATTGTTATTTTCTTTTACTTATTCTCACTTATTTATTTATTTTATATACTATAATTTTTACATATAATGGAAACTCATCAAGAGTCATACATCGAGAAGAAATGAGAAAAAGGATTTTTACATGAGAAAAAGGATTTGTACATATATATATATATATATATATATGTAAAAGAGTCCTTTGTGTTGTGTGGTCTAAAAACCTATTTGTTGGTTAATACCAGAAAGGAAAAGTTAGCGACTAAGAGAATATGTCAGGTCGCACGAGTAAGTTAAGTGTGACCTCTTCCGAGTAAGTCAAATGTGATCTCCCTCCGAATAAAGTGCGACCTCCTCTGAACAACTTAAGTACGACTAGAATGAAAAGGAAACTAGACCAAGCTTTGTCAAACGGGTAATCTACAAATAAAGGGAAACAAAAATTTCTCTTTCAAGATCGACCAGTCATCTCATTTAAGTTGTTACCCAGTTATGTTGTTACTGAAATTGTATTTTCTAATTATACACTTACTCATTTTCACATTTGGGAAACATTGAGCCACTCTCACCTATTTAAAGGGAGTTCAATGCTGTTGTGAGTGATCTTTGGCTTCTGGGGAGAACTTTGGAGATTTATTATTTTTACTTCCTGGAAACTTAACGAAGCTCTTGTAATCCTCTAGAAAGTAGTGAACAACAGTGGACGTAGGCTCATCTTTTTTTGGGCCGAACCACTATAAAATTCTTGTCTCTTTTACTTGCTTTGATTGATCAACCCTTTTCATACACAAGCCACATCTTACAATTTACAAAATTCATTGTTGACAA
Organism: Parasponia andersonii; assembly: GCA_002914805.1. NCBI lineage: Eukaryota > Viridiplantae > Streptophyta > Magnoliopsida > Rosales > Cannabaceae > Trema > Trema andersonii. The sequence continues at coordinate 410,944 of JXTB01000385.1, forward strand.
AACCTCCATCAACACTTTGTTTGTGTCAATAAATTCAATAAAATAACTGATAAAATCTCTTATACAGAAAATTTAAAAACCCTGACGAATAAATTAATCATGAAAAGAACTACAAAAAAGAATCTTACATGAAGCAAAAAACCAAATTGATTTGTTAAAATGTGAGAGCACTACCAATATAAAGGTGGTGATCTTTGACGAAGAATTTCCAAATAGAGCTCCAAGAAAAGACATTTCTCATACCCTCAGGAGGAGTCGGACGATTGAATGCCATCGACAATATTTGTACATTGTTGTACAGTCTAAAATCTATATGTTGATCAATGCCAAAAAGAAAAAGTTAGCGACCAAGTTGGACGCGTCAAGTCGCATGAGAATTTTCTTTATCAAAGTGTGACCTCCTCCGAATGAGTTAAGTGCGACCAGTATGAAAATGAAAGTAGATCAAACTTCATCAAACGAGTAATCTACAAAGAAAAGGAAACAAAGTTTCTCTTTGAAGATCGACCAATTATTCCATTTAAAGTTATTACCCAATTATATTATTACTCAAATTATATTTTCTGATTACACACTTACCTATTTTCACAATTAGGAAACATTGAGCTATCTTTACCTATATAAGGAGAGTTCAATATTGTTGTTAGGGACATTTTGGACTTGGACTTCTTTTTTCTGGACAACATTCTATATTTTAGCTCTGGGAGTTCCAACCTTGAGTCTTAATAAAAACTCTTGTAGTTCTCCAGAAAATAGTGAAAAACAGTGGACGTAGACTCATCTTTATTGGGGCTAAACCACTATAAAATTTTCGTCTCTTTACTTGCTTTTATTTATCAACCCTTTTTACACAAGCTACATCTTACAATTTCCTAAATTTATTGTTGACAAAAACTCTGTCAACAATTAGCGCTAGAAGAAGGGACATTCCAGCAAAATTTTTTGTCAATTCCGCTTCTTTAACAATGGCAAACACCAGAAATAATACCAGGAACACCAAAACTAGCTGAAACCAACCCTAAAGCACTGCTGCTGCACAGGTCGATCCTGCTCAGGATCAGCTTGCCATGACTGCACCAGAAAATATTGTCCAGAGAAAGGATCACATGGAGGAGGCACTGGTGAAACTTTAGCAAATTTTTAGTCAGATTAATGACTCTCTACGACGACTTGCTGAGGGACAAATCGTAACTCCACCACATCATGAACGTCCTAGAGAACGTCCTGCTTAACTAACTGAGAGAGGAATTCAGATCCTAGAGAGAGGGAGTCGCGACCAGCATAAAGCCCAGTAGGAGCATCATGGAGATCGCACCTCCAAGGGAAAAGGCAAGGTCGCAGACTTGCCTCTGGAATCTGGTACTGAGAGTTCGAGTACTGATCATGATCATGGAAAACCTTCTCGGAGAACAATTGTCAATCGTGATTATCTAAACAATGAGCAAAAACATCAATCGAGGAGCATCTTTGAAAGGATTAGTAAGGAGTCGAGACAGAATCCTGCAGACTTGAGAAAACACCTAGAACATTGACGTAGTCATAAGCGATCCACATCACATCATAATGACCAAAGTTGATCTCATCACACTATTACACTTGAATAATCACAAAGGTCGCAGCAGACCTAGCTTGACCAACCTGCCTTATATCGTGATAATGAGCAAAGGCCACCCTTGCCACTAGTATGAGAGAATGCTCACCCTCTGAACGTCAATGTTTATAATTTGAGGATCGCATTAGATGTACTTGCTGGCTAGGATGATGAGCTCACTGATGGGTATCATCAATCGCCATTCAGTGAAGAAATTCGTGCTGCTACCTTACCTGCTGGATTCAAACTTCTCACCATAAACACTTTTGATGGGAAAACTGATCCACAGGATCATATGGATCATTTTAGCGACTTGATAGAGCTTTATCGTGTCGATGATCTCGCACGTTGCAGATGTTTTGCTATAACTCTCATAGGAGCAGTGAAGAAGTCGTTCTGAGGGCTCAAGTCTAGTTATATCTCGTCCTTACAATAACTTTAGACTGCATTCTTGAGGCAATTCCAGGCTGCGAAGAATTTTACTGTTCCACTTGTCAGTCAGTATTTTATTTGACAAGGTCTGGAGAAAACTCTACGATCTTATTTTTTACCGCTTTACCTCAGAGTTGGCAAAGGTCAACAACCCACCTAAAGGGGGAGTTTTAACTCTAATGATGGCGGGAGTGCGACCAGAAACTAAAATCTAGGAAGAGTTACTTGAGCGAGAATGCGGAACCCTTGAAGACTTCTATCGAAGAGTTGGTTGGCATCTGAGGGTGGAATCTTCGTGCGAGGAGGAAAAGATGCTACAAAAGATGCGACCATGACTAACAACAATAATAACAAAAAGTTGAACAAAAGAAGTAATGAACAATCAACTGAGAAGCAGCCTAAATAGAAAAAGCAAGAGATTCCAAGAACTCCCATGAGATTAAACAACTACACTTAACTGAATGTACCCATAGGTCATATCTATACGATCACAAACCAGCAGAAGTGATATCATCAACTGGAACTGATAAAAAGGGATAGAGCGAGGCGTGATCCCAACAAGTTCTGCCGGTATCACAATAACATTGGACATACTAATAACTGTTTTACCTTAAAAGATGAATCGAAAGATTAATTAAAGAAGGGCAGTTGCGACAGTACACTAAACAGAACAATGAAAGGCAAGAAGAAAATTGACAACGACCTTCAGAAATTCAACGCGAGGTGTGAACTATTTTTGGAGGACCGCATGTTGGTGGAGATTCAAAAAGGGCACCAGATAGGTATGCACAAGAAGCACGATAGCAACTGTTGACCAATATCATGCATCTTGAGCAGTAACCACGAAAGCTTCAACGGTACCGGATATGGATATTAGCTTCACAGAGTAGGATGCAAGAGAGGTCCATTACCCATATAATGATGCGTTGGTCATAAAGATCAACTGTGGAAGCATGCAACTATGGCGAGTATTAGTCGATAATAGAAGTGTCATCGACATCTTGTACTATGATGCCTTCAAGAAGATGGGGTTGAGTGAAAGCGACCTAAAGCCTGCTGTCACTCTACTTTATGAATTTACTGGTAACAACATAATGTCTAGGGGCATGATAGAGTTAATGGTCAACATTGGAACTTATCCTAGGATTTCAATGGTAATGACCCAATTCTTAGTTGTGGATTATCGCTCTGCATTTAATGCTGTACTAAGAAGACCAATACTGAGAGAACTTCGAGCAATTACTTCAACCTACCACCTCACTATGAAGTTCCCGACTCAACATGGAGTAGGCGAAGTGTGAGGCAACCAATATGATGCGAGGACTTGCTATAATAATTTAATAAATCTCATAGCAAAAGATATGACACATCGCACAATGATGGTCCAGCTACAAGGTGAAGCGTCAAGGGAAGCGTTAGGTGAACTGTCTAGTAAAGCATCGAGGAAAGTGTTAGGCGAAATGTCAATCATGACCTTGACCCTCAAGAAATCAATGGAGAGGTCAAGACTGGACCTATAGAGGACTTAGAAGATTTGCTGATTGATAGGTCTTCAAAGGTTCTAAAATCAGAGCAAAGCTTCAAGAACCCGTGCGAACTTCATTGGTCACTTTCCTGAAATCAAACTTAGATGTCTTCGCATGGCAACATTCAGATATGGTAGGGATTGATCCAAATATTATGTATCAATGCCTTAATATAGATACAACAAAGATTTTTGTACGGTAAAAAAGAAGAGCCATGAATCTAGAATGCTACGTCGCAATGACAGAAAAGGCAGAGAAGCTGCACGAAATTGGATTCATGAGGGAATCTTTCTACCCAAACTGGCTTACTGTAACAGCCCAAGAACCCCGCTAGCAGATATTGTCCGCTTTGCCACTTGGACCAAACCGCCCTCCGCAGCTCACGGTTTTTCAAAACGCGTCTACCCGGAAAGGCTGGTGGGCCCAACACCCCCGCTAGTAGATACTGTCCGCTTTGTTACTTGGCCAACCCGGCCTCCGTAACTCACGGATTTCAACGCGTCTGATAGGGAAAGGTATCCATAGGGAAAGGTATCCACACCTTTATAAAGAGTACTTCGTTCCCCTTTCCAGCCGATGTGGGATTTCACACTTACCAACCAAGTTTTAGTAAAGAAACCTAACGTGAAGCGGAGAACTTTTATTGATTTCACCGACCTCAATAAAGCATGCATGAAGTATAGTTTATCCCTTCCAAGAATCGATCAGTTTATAGATGCGACATCGGGGCATGAACTCTTAAGCTTTATGGACGCGTATTCTGGATACAATCAAATCTCCATATACGAGCTAGATGAGGAGTATACCTGGTCTATCACTGATCGAGGATTGTACTGTTATAAGAAGATGGCCTTTGGACTCATTGACGCAGGAGCAACTTATCAGCGTCTTGTCAGTATGATATTTGCGAAACAAATTAGCAAGTCAATGGAAGTATATGTGGATGATATGTTGGTAAATCGAAGAAAGCTAAAGATCACGTCAGACACCTTGATGAGATGTTCAAAATTCTTGAAAAATATCAGATGAAGCTGAACCCCCAGAAGTGCACATCCAGAGTAGGATCCGAAAAATTCCTGGGGTTCATGGTCAATCAGCGAGGCATCGAAGCTAACTCTCAAAAGATATAAGCACTAATTGATATGTAGTCCCCTCATAAATCCAAAGATATGTAGAGGCTGGCGGGAAGAGTGGCTGCACTGAGTCGATTTATATCCAGGTCAACCGATAAGTGCCAACCATTCTTCGAAGTATTGAAGGGTTCGAAGAGCTTCGAGTGGACGAAAAAATGTGAGCATGTGTTTCAAGAATTAAAAACACACTTGGGTTCTCCTCTACTTTTGTCGAAGCCAAACCCGAGGGAAGAGTTATACTTGTATCTTGCTGTTTCAAAATATATGACAAGTGCTGCATTAGTTGGAGAAGAAAAAATACAACAACTTGTATATTACGAAAGTAAAAGATTACTTGATGCCGAAACGAGATATGGAAAAATTGGCATTAGCACTCATTGTCACGTCCAGGAAGCTTCGACCTTATTTTCATACGCACTCTATCAAAGTTTTCACGAATTTTCCATTAAAGCAGATTCTATAAAAACCTGAGGCTTCGGGATGACTTCTTAAGTGGGCTGTTAAGGTAAGTCAATTTGACATCAATTTTCAACCTCATACTGCGATTAAAGGTCAAGCTCTTGCAGATTTCATTGTAGAGTTCACATATGATGTCAATCTTCCTGCAGAAGTGATCGAAAAACCTACTATAGATTTATCAAGATTGTGGAAACTTTACGTCGATGGATCGTCAAATGAGAATGGAGCTGGTGCGGGCTTAGTGCTAATCAGTCCTAAAGAGCATAATATTCATTGTGCACTTTGCTTCAAATTTTCAGCGTCGAATAATGAGGCAGAATATGAAGTACTGATAGCTAGGCTAAAGCTCGCACAAGAAATGAAGGCCGAAATGATCGAGGTATACAGTGATTCCCAGCTTGTCGTTTGTCAAGTGATCGACGATTATCAAGCAAAAGGAGAAAGAATGATGGCTTACTTACAGGGGGTACAATGACTGTTCTCGACATTTACTGCTTATAACATTCAATTTCTTCCTCGCATTGAGAATACTCGGGCAGATGCTCTAGCTAAGCTCGTCTCAACAAAAGATGTCGAATTATTAAAGGTGGTTCCTGTCGAATTTCTTGTAAAACCAAGTATCGAGGTAGAGCCCCGAGTAACCATGCCGGTTGAAAAAAACTATTATGGATGGATCCTATAACGAAGTATCTTCAAAATGGTGACCTCCCTGAAAGCAAAGATGATGCAAAGTGACTTCGAATGAAGGCTGCTCGCTATATCATCTATGATAGGAAGCTTTATCGAAAAAGTTTTAGTTTGCCGTTATTATTATATGTTGATGGAGAAAAAATACACTACATTATGAGGGAAATTCACGAAGGAATATGTGGAACCCATTCAAGGAAGTAGGTACTTGTGAACAAGGTTCTCAGACAAGGGTATTTTTGGCCAACTATGAAGAAGGATACAATGGAATTTGCTAGGAGATGTGACAAATGTCAACGATTTGCGACTGTTCCTAGAATGTCACATGTTCCTTTTACTCCAATGATTAGTCCATGGCCATGTGCAGTATGGGGAATTGATATTATAGGAATGCTTCTATTGGCATGAGGTGGATTGAAGTATGCAGTAGTCGCAGTCGATTATTTCACAAAGTGGATAGAAGCTGAAGCCTTGAGTACCATTTCTGCAAAAAAGATGATAGATTTTGTTTACAAATCTATAATCTACCATTATGGTTTACCACATACTATAATTTCTGATAATAAGGAAAAATTTGACTGGGACGAGTTTCATAACTTCTGCGACAACTTAGACATTAAGAAGAGTTTCAATGCTGTTGTTCATCCACAAGCCAATGGACCGATCGAGGCCATAAACAAGATACTTAAATAGAACCTAAAGACAAAATTGGAAGAGCACAAAAGAGCTTGGCCAGATATGCTTCTTAAAGTATTATGGGCTTATCGCACCACTCAACAAACCACTATGGGAGAGAGTCCATTCTTTTTAGCTTATGGATACAAAGCAATGGTACCAGTAGAAATTTGTGCAAGATCTTTACAATGATCTACCTATGAGCAAGATTAGAATAATACACTAATGAGAATTGAGCTCGATCTTTTAGAAGAAAGGCGTGAACAATCTTAGCTTCGGATCACATCATATCAACAATGCACTGCTCAATATTATAACTCTAAAGTCAGAAGCAGGGGATTTGAAGTTGGTGATCTTGTCCTTCGACAAGTTCTACCTAATAATAAAGAGCATGGTGCTGGTATATTTGGACCCTTTTGGGAAGGACCGTGTGTTATTGATACCGTCATTTGACCTGGAACGTACAAGCTAGCTCGCATTGGTGGACAAAAGATCGATCATGCTTGGAATGCAGAACAACTTCGTCACTATTATCAGTAAATCTTCATGTACATCTTGGTGTATTTTCAAATGACCTGGGGGGTATCTTGTATTCGTCATTCATCATTCGTCGTCATTCATCAATAAAGATGTCTTCTTGTTATTCGTCATTCGTCGTCATTCATCAATAAAGATGTTTTTTCTTCGATTATTCAATTTTATTTGGTTCATCTTTTATAGTTTTATGGCAATCTTCGAATACCATAAAACTTAGGGGCAGTGGGATCAGAATGTTATCTCCTACTCGCTTCCTAAGGGATTATGCAAACGTTCATTTAGAGGGGTTAGAATTTTAGATTGCCGAATTTCTAAAATTTCTTAAAATCTTAGGATTTTCTCCTTACTTCATGCCATAGCAAGTCGTATTATACAATTTCCCTCCTCAAACAATGAAGTAACTAAGCAAAACATTCATTGTTCGATGTGATATGTTACTATATTACATTTTTTCCATGGAACTTTTGAAAATAGTATTGAGTTCGCATCACTCATACTTACTGTTTTCTTAAGCGACCTAACCTATCTTAACACTTAAAACCTGTTTCAAGTTCGTTGGATTCGAATCATAATAGCGTACTGATCAGTCACCTAGTGATTGACTACTTGGTTAAATTATGCATCTTTATATTACAATGCATTATGTTTAATTGTTTTACAAGAATAAATATTTTGCAAAAAATTCCATTGATAGAAGCTCGCATCTGTATATAAGCAAAATATTACAAAGCAAAAAAGACAAACCCGCATTGTTCTGAAACACTAAAATATTAAAAAAAAAATTATGCAGATATGTTTGCTCCACTCTCTTTAGTTTTTGTTGCGACTTTAGTTTCCTTCCAGCTCTAGACAAGCTTGACCACATCTTCACCAAGGATGGAAAAGTCGAAATATGGATGCTCGCAGAAGATATATATTATGGTCGACGAGGCAATGTCACTAGCCTTTTCTTCGAGCTCCTTGCCTTCAGTGGCCCTGAACTCTTCTACAGCCTTGCGAGCTGCCTCTACTGTCGCCTCCTTTAGAATATCTAGATGCTCAGAGATAGTCTTCTTAAGTTCTTCAATCTTCTCCTCGAGCTTCTCATTTTAAAGCTTTTCCTCGGCTTGACCCTCGCATAGCTGCTGATTCTCCAACTCGAAAGATTTTCTCTCTTCTTCGTGAGTCTTCTCCAAGTCCTCGAATGATTGGGTTATTTCTTCGACTTTTTAGGCCTTCTTCATGCATTCAAGGACCGGGTCATACATCAAAATAGTAGCTGTAGTGGTCTGAAAGTATAACACACATTAATATAAGAAAAGTGTGTCGAAGAGTGAAGATTGAAGATGCTTACGTTTGCCAATATCCTCATTGCAGAACTGAAAGTGACCTTGGCTGGTCGTCGCTTCATCCTGTCCCAACCATCCTCAGTAGTGAAGTCGTCGATGAAGGCCGCGCTCAAACCAGCTTTTTCTGGCAGTTGGCAAAGGAGTGAGAAAAGTTCCTCGTCCTTGTTGGCCTGGCTCGGTCCCTTAGAAGAGGTGGCTATCTCCTTGGATGGCTTAAGTTGGCTTGAAATTTTTGAAGGTTGAGGAGGAGGTGAGCTTGTTGGGATATCCTCGAAGGTAGCTTTTCGCTTCTTTGAAGTGTCGACCTTCTCTTTCCTTTTCGTCAAGGAAGGGGGTGTGCTGTCTGGTGTCTTGGACTTTGCCATTGACCCTAGTGTTGAAGGTGGTGCTCGCTGTCCGCTGCCAATTGTCATTTCTATACAAATATGATTGGTTAGCATGCGAGATATATAATACAACAAAGAGGAAGAATAAAAAAAATTATTATTATAACCTTCTTGTTGCTAAGAAATTGGTGGCGATGCAGCTTTTGGAGAAGATGGTTCTGGGACAATAGGAGTGAGAGGTACTTTTCGTTTCTTGGATTTAGAAGATGAGGCACCCGCTTCTTTCTGTTTCCTCTACTTCTTCTTTGAGCTCGAAGGTTTAGTCGGACGGTTGGTAGAATCTAAAAGAGCGGCTCCCTTTGGAAATAGCCCGCAAGCAATTAGGTTCTTGGTCGTTCGAAGCCTCTTCCAATCAAATTCTTTGATCGAAAGGTTGTTTATTTTATACATCCTTGCGAGCTGCTCTTTGGAGAGTCCTAGACGTTCCCTATTATTTGCGATGACATACAAATACGATCAAATTAGTATATTTATATAGAGAAAGCTATAAGATGAAAGTTACCTACCAGGGTTTTGAAAGAAGCCATCATCCGCGTAGTCAAAGTGGAAAGATGTATTTTTCCATTTTCTCATATTGTTGTGGACCTTGTGGATAGTTTTTATTGTTTGGTTTGACCACTTGCTCGCATAGAAGAAGCTGAAATCTGATGGGTTCGATTTCACTTGGTACAACCAAGCGAATTCTTTAGGAGTAAGGGATTCTAAACCTAATTTATGGTATAATATGTATAGACATTGTCACGACCCAAAACCCGGGCTAGTGGCAAAAGGAGAATTTCACTTGGTGGGAAATTCCTTAATTTATTTGAAAAGTGTCAAAAGTTTTAGTTTTTATAAAATCAGTCCATTTAAATAAAAACATTTGGAATTCCACCCCGTGAACCACTCCCACAGTTCGTATACACCACTAAACCTAGATTGAATGATCACCTAAAAACATGAAATTAATTTTAAAACCCATCATCATCATCATC
>JXTB01000386.1:0-15083 GCA_002914805.1 Parasponia andersonii
AAAGACTGGATTAGGCTAAACCGTCTAGGACCTGGGATGGATTCGGCCCTAGCCTCGGATGGCCCATGGTCCCATGCAGTACCACATGCGACTCGTGTGGCTTTTAAATGGTTACTCTGGGCACGTGTCAGATGGCGTGCCTCCTTTGTGACCTATTCTTCCACTCAATCGTTCACGTGGCATATGATCTAGGAACGGGCTCCACAACTGCCTCCATTTCCCTATTTGATGGATTCGCATCCATCAAATAGGGAAATCGTGTGTCTAGTTTTTCAATTTGAGGGGGACACGTGGCTTCTTACCATTATTTCTCCCCAATTACCGAGGCTGGTACACGCCATCCCGTGTCACGACTTTTTTCAGATTTTTGAAATTCCAGTGCTTTTGTATTCCTCGCACCGTTCCCCTCTAGGAGAGACTTTTCGGCTCTCCCTCTATAAAAGCCGCATTTACGCTCATTTCTTACTTTATCAAAATCTCCAAGTATTCTAGTTTTCTAAAATCTTAGGGCTTCTGACTCTTCCCTTTGCTAGAACATCTCACTTCTTTGATTGTACTCAGAATGATGGCCCTTAACCAGAATCAGAGTCTTTGTCCCGTCGCGGATTCGGAGTTGGACTCGTTGAGGAGGCAGCTCTGCTTCCCTGGTGGGGTTACCTTACAAAGGGTTGAGGGCCTAGCGGATTGGTACTTTCGCTCCTCTACCCCTGAGGGATCCATCATCTTGGGGAGGAGGCACCTGGAATGGCTGCGGTTTCCCCTTCCTCCCCTAATCCACTAGTTTTTCACTCTGACGAGGATTCACCCGATGCAGCTGAATGCTAACGAGGTCATGATCTTGATGGGGCTCTTTGCTCTGTCAGTCATCCTCAACGTGCATATCGACCTAGAGGTAGTCTTTTATACCTACAAACTCACCCTCATCAAGAAGAGCTCTTATCCCACTTTCTGCCTCCAGCCGCTCCCGGGACGCCATATCTTCTGGGGCTTGCCGAGGTTAGACAAGTAATGTGACTCCCACTCTAAGTTGTATGCCGTTGGAGGGGCGTGGTACTCTCCTTGGGTGAATAGAGTGCGCTTCCAAATTCCTTCGTTTTTTCTGCAAAGTAAGTACTAGGTCGTGATTTTTGGGTCCTTGTACAACTCGTCCATTTTTACTCATGATATTTTACCTTGCGTAGCCTCTGTGGAGGAAAGCAGGTTTGAGCCGCAACTATCAGCGAGGCGGATCAAGGAGCTAGAAGGGATCGTCATCTTTGGGTCTTCTGGGGATTGCCGACACATCCAGGCCGTCCTGAATCCCTAGGTGATGAACATGATGCCAAGGATGGCCTCATATCTCCTCTTCTCACTGGACACCTGGGTCGTCACAAAGCATCTGCAGAGCCAGCTTGACGCCTCAGCTTTGAACCGGTTCCGCCTGGTGGGTCATTAGATCACGGCCTCGAGCCAGCTGGTGGGTCCCAATAACTTGGTGGCGCTGACTAGTCACGAGCTCGAGGAGGTGGTGAGGCTTGTGGCCAAGGAGTGCGGCAGGCTTCGTAGAGAGGAAGCCGTTGCCCCTAAGAGGGTTAAGGGTGAGTTTATTTTTGCACTCTAGGGCTCTGTCGATCAAGTCATGGCTGTGTTCTAAGCACGTTGCTTGTTCTTCACAGGTTTTGATGCAGGCCCTTCGGCAGACCCTTCCCCAATCAAGGGGAGTGCCGTTGTGCATAAGGCCCACTCCAAGGTCCCTGCGGGTTGGCGTCTGGTGGTGTCCTCGGAGGACGAGGACGTGGGGCAGGGTGTTGTCACCCTAATAATAGGCTCGGACGATGACCGAGAGGGCCTGTTCATGCTCGAGGGTGAAACACCCGTGGTCCCCTCTCCCGAGATAAGCGGACCCCCGACTCGGGAGATGTTGGCCATAAAGGTCATATACAGTAAAAGGGCCCTTTTGAGCCTGCCTGGGGAGCCTGCTGAGTTGACTTCTTTCGCTCCCAACTCCAATTTGAAGGCGGGTGTGGGGTATGGCACTGCCTGCTCTCGTGAGAAGATTGCGGAGCTCAGCGGAAGAGCTCCGAGGTTAAAGTCTCGGCTGTCTTCCCCTCCCCCGGTCTCGATGAAGCAGGGTCATGAAGCCGACACGTCTATGGGGAAGGAAAACTGGGCGGGGAAGAAGGGCAGAACCACCCCCTCTTTTGGCAGCGATGACGACAGAGCTACACTAACCCTCATAAGGAGGAGAAGGTCTACGCGCGTCGAGGGGCTTTGGTCAAGACAAGACCGAAAAATTACATCTAGACGGGTCTCCTAGGGGGTGATAACCGAAGGTGCCGATGTAGCGGCAGTTACCGTGGCCCTCTTCTGCTTAGGATGTGCCACCCCCTGCTATCGCTGAAGGCGAACTTGGCGATGCTCTGCTTCCTGCCATCCCTACCTCTGCAGCTTTGGGAGCATTGAAAGAAGCTACAGGAGCACATCCGGAGGAGGGAGAAGGTGTCCTCGCAATTGGCGGGGTGGAGTCGCATTCCTCAGATGTGGATGACGCCCAAGGAGAGGGTCCAACTGCAGAGCCCGAGCTGGAGGCACTTTCCCTGGAGAATGTTGAGCTTATCACTGGCCGCAGCATTGCATAGGTTTGGTTTGTCTGGCCGTCATTTCTATGTTTCTCGGCATCCTTGCTGAACACTGACCCCCTTTTCTTGTATCCTATAACTAGCCGTCATCCAGTCCTTCTATTCCCCTCACGTAAGGGAGCTGACTAAGCAGTGAATGCCCATTCTGTGATGGCCGAGCGGAGCGAGGTCGCTCTTGCCACGTTAAGGGCGGACTTCGACCTGTATCAGAGCCTGGACGAGGTGGGGGTTAGCAGCGCAGTGGCTCACACTTTGAGCATCAAGAGGGCCAGGTGTGAGGAGCTGGTCACCAAGTTAGCTGAGACAGAGGCCGATAGGCTGGCTTATGCCGAGGCTGCTAGGCTGGCCCAAAATGAGTTCAGGGTTAAGGAGCAGGAGCTGCAGAGTGCAAGGGTGGAGATGGGGCTGGCTTTCATCGCTCGCGACGGAGCAGTCGACGATGCTAAAGAGGTGAGGAAAGCTGAGGCAAAAGTCAAACTAGAGGCCTATTCCCTGTAGTGCAGGCTCGGCCGGTCCAAAGAGATAAACCGATATCTCTACTCGGATCAAAAAAAACTGATGGGAGCTCATGCGGAGTTGTCTCGCAAGCACAGTGAAGACCTTGCCGATATTAATTTGGTCTACTTGTCACAGCAGCAAGCAAAGCCGAGGCTGGCAGTACTGAGGGATAGGCTGGCAGACGCGAAGAAGCTAAAGACGAGGTACCAGAGGTAGGTGGATGTCCTTTCTGGGGAGAGTTATAGGTCTGGCTAGGAGAACAAGGAATTCGAGGGCTACGTGGAGGTGGTAACGCCAGACTAGTTCGATAAGCAGAAGGGCGTTGAGAGTGACCATTTTTCCATCGGGCACTATATGCAGCAGTTAGGGGATGAGATCAATATCGTGTACCCCGTTGATGTGCTGAAAATGCTCGACGAAGAAAAAGACGGTCCCTCTATATCTGCCTTTGTTGCCAAAGAGATTGTGCCTACTTCTGGCCCGCTAGAACAAGCCGCGGAGGTTCATGGCAGTCAGCCTGGTCTTGGCGCCTCAACTAGCGGAGGGTCTGGTGCGGTCGTTTTGTCTAGCGACGATTCTGACCCCCGTACGCCGCCCTCTGCCGAAGCTGGTCCAAGAGCCGAAGCTGCTCCAAGCGCCGAAGTTGGTATCGCTCCCCTCATCAGAGGTAACTAAGGCCTCTCGCTCTTTGTGTATTTGTAAAGTACATTGATACATATATGAATATAGAAAATTATTTAAAACAAAAAAAGATGACTAACATGATGAGTTTTTTATTGTTTTTATAAGCAAATGAAATTAGTGAAAAATGCTTAATAATCCTAATCACTCTCACCTATTTTATTTGTTAGGAAAAAAAAAACAACAAAAGATGTACAAATTTTAAATTGTTTCATACATAATTTTTTTTAAACAAATTTTCTTTAAATGTAGTTGTTGTATTCATTTTTCGATTTAAGAAAACGACTTATTCATAATACAAAAATTATGATATTTTGAATTTTACTTTTCGTACAGTAAAAAAGAAAATTTATGAAATATAAAAGATAATACATATAGTTTTAATTAAAGATAGTTAAAAAATTAAACTTTACATTAAATTTTCAAAAAAGAAATAAATAAAAATAATTAGAAATTAATATATTGAATGAGATGACTTGTTATTATATATAGGAGCGTTATTTACACCGACGCATGAAAATAAATGAATAAGTTGATCACATTTTTATATTTATGTTTTGACTATTTGTTCGGTGTTTTGGGTATTATCAACTCTGAACTTCAAATTTGAAACTCATAACAATTTTATCATTTTCAATTTTGGATCAAACACTAATTTTGGTTATTGAGTTTATCAAAATGCCCTTTTTAACTTTAATAATTGCCTAGTAAATTAAGTACCATATGCTACGTGATGTATTTTAATTTTTATGAGTTAGAATTATTCCAGACCATTTGATTTACTCTGAAGGCCTAAATAATTCCAGTATTTATAAGAGCGTTTTTGCTTTTCCTGCACTAAAATTTTCCTACTATATATCCATATTTTATTTATAGATAAAAAGTATGAAGAACAGATCACGCATATATGTTGGTTGTGTCATTTGTGAGCTATAGCAAGAAATACTGATAGCTTATCGGATATACTAGATGATTCTTTTAAAAACTTGAAAAGAAGAAAAAAAAAAAAAAAGGAAAAAAAACGTAAAAGTGGAATTATTAATATTGTTTGCTTTTCAAGTAGCACTACATATGTTTTCATCTTATGGCAATGATAGTGACAAAGGAAGGAAGCGACACAGCCATGTGCACACACATATATATCTTGATTTCAAAATCGGGTACTTTTTAAAGGAGATATTGTATGATAATACTACATGATCTTGGTCTAGGGTACAGTCACTTATTCCCAGCCCAAAAAAAACAAAATAATAGTATAGTCTCTAGCTATGCTTTAATTTCAAAACTTGGGTTAAATCTAACAGCATTTGCATGCATGTGCTTAAATAATATCAAATTATGCTCGTGTTTCACGTGGATATATGGAAATCCACGTTACCTTATAATGTGAAAGAGAAAGTTCAGTAGTACGACAGGGTACTACTGCATGTAGGAAATTTGGAGTCAATTCTCATTGCCCTTCACTTTTATTTGCAGTATAATTGTTATATTTGTACACGCTAAAAATCTACAACTAAAATTTTAAAGAGTCGGGTCGGCCCATGATCACTTGTGAACGCTGAGTTATTGAGGAAGAGAGAAAGCATGGTCGTTAAATTAGGGGCCTACGATAGGTCAATGTATTCTTAGAGAATAAATGTGATAAAACAAAGATTGAGAGATTCTTAAGAAATGGAGAAATTTGAATTGAACGTGATAATTCTCTTCAGCAAATTGTACACTACACCTTTTTTCTTTGATATTTTACCTTCTTCCCATTATGATATTGATTTAATTTAACCGGATATTTTCAATTTCTCGAATGTACCGAGTTTCAAAACATATGTAAATTTTCCCCCAAAAAAAAAAAATTCCGGTATAAACTTTCAACTCTTTCCTTCTTTATTTGACGTTATATGATCACGTTTTACATGCTTAAAACTGTAAAAGGTTACCTAAAACTAGAAGGAAAAACCAAAAAGATTAGGAACCAAATCATGTCGTTCTGTCTAATTAAGAGGCCTCCTACTATGCACAGTCATGTAAAGCTCATCACTATGTGGACAGTCCTAATGCTACATATGCACGTGTCTATATAACTAACAAAGTTCTATTCCTTGGATGATTTACACAATGGACTGTTTCTAATATACAATTTAGATTTTTCTTATTCTTATCTGTAGCCAGAAAAGGTCGATCATATTATATAATATATATATATATAAGACAAATTTAAAAGGGAATGCAAAAATTAAAATTTTGTTTGATCCGTTCCACATTCTTTTATCTTTAGGTCAAAACTTAGTTCGACGACTATGGTCATAGTTTAAACAATTAAAATTTAAAAACCCTATTAGCAAAAGACTAAATAATAATAATAATAATTAAATGAATAAACTACTTGGGAACTCTTCATAGGAATAAAAGGAGAAAAGACAGACAAAACAAAGAACGACATCAACATATAATCTAAGCAAGTGGTCATGGGGTTTCATCACTCGTAAATATATATATATATATATATATAAATATATATATATATATTAATTTTTCTAAAAAAAAAGGAAAGTTAAGAATTAAATATGTACGACTTGGACCTTAAGACACATGTTGCGTTTGTTAATTGAGTAATTACAGCAAACGGCCACTTTTATAGTTCATTTTAATAAATGTCCCTTCTCTGGGCACTTTGCGTATGTTTCGTTTGAAAGAATGGGACGTTTATCGAAATGGTCGTTTTTATCAAAATGAGGCGTTAAAAACGACCATTTCACTGTCCCTTAAAAAAAAAAAAAGGGACCATTTCACTAAGAGTCCTTTTTTTTAATAAATTGAAGGTCCTCCATTGTTGTTTCAATAAAAGATGTCTAAAGGGGTCTTTAAACCCAAAATATAAAACCCAATAACCAAAAGTGACTCTCAAGTCTATACCTAATTTCCTTGAAATACTCTTGGTTTGGGCTTACAAAGCTGGACACATCTGACTTACTTCGATACCGTATGTAGACGGCACCTGATTATTGTCCATAAATGCAAACATTTAGATCATGTTGAGCCTTGGTTTAACCCAGAAATGGCCGAAAGCTAATCCACTCAATACAAATGAGAATTGGGGCTTTCACAAAAATCCAGGTCCAAAGTCCAAAAAGTTGAAAAATCCGGGAAGGAGTGAATTTTTACTTTTTTAGACTTCTCTTCAAATTAGTATTTCTCGTATTTTTTTAAAAAAAAATTCTCAAGATAACCAATTGAGTTACTTGAGGTAACTGGACTAATTTTACCTCAAGTCTCTTATTACTTACTAAAAGTAGTATTTTTATAAATATTTACAAAAGTAGTATTTTTCTAAACAGAGTAGAGATTTTTCAAAGAATTTTAAATTCTGGGATTTTCAATTTTTTTGACATTTTTCCCTATAAAATCATATTTCCTCACAAGAATTTGTAAAAAGAGAAAAAAAAAAAAATAGGGCTTGTGTCCTTTTTTATACTCTGTTTTAATAAATGTCAATTTTTTTTCTTTTGTTGCTAAGTAGCCAAGTGTATGTAATTCTACACTTAGTACATCTACTTTAGCTTGTTAAACTGAGTATATTAGTTTTTATATGGGATATATTATATTCTACACTTGGTAATATATTCTAATATATTGATCATTTTGCTACATTGTTTGAAAAACGAATATTTACCTAGAACGAGCCCAAAATTCGGCCATTTTGCTCTTGGCCCCTCATGAGACGTGATTTTTTTTTTTAACATCAATTTAATATATGAGCGCTTTTTTTCATTTCTTTTGCTAAATAGCTGTTTTTTATTTATCCACTTTACATTTGAATATCTATATAAACATATATGAAACATACTAATGATATATTTTGGCATTTTTTTAATAATGACCAAAAACTCGGCCATATATGGCTGAGAAGTCCATACAAATGGCACATATATTGTCTACTTAAGCTTGTATCCGTTTCGCATGGATTTTGAACCTGGGTAGGACATTAGGAGTAATTTGTGCCAAAATGGCCTTTTCATTTTTTCCCCTTTTATAACTCTTTCTGAAAATGATATTTATAGGAGTTTCATAAATTTTATAATTAAAAGTCATAATTTATAACCACAATGACGGGTGAGTACAATTTATGACCGTAATTGACAGTCCCAAAAATATTGTCCTAAAAACACTGAGGTTCATCCATTTCCCCCTTGCACTCTCATAAACCACCTTCACTATCTTTATTTTTCTCCTTGAGAAACTAAGCCAATTACTATCATGTATTGAGGTAATAAATTCTTACATTCCTAACTTTTTAAATATTGAAGAATGTTTAGGTTATCGCTCGAGTCACCAATCATATACCATTGAGTAATCCCTGGTCACCTAGTTGATAATCGTCGAAATCACTGACAAAATTGGTTACGTAAAAAGTCATCACTTGTCTTAACAAACATAATATAGACTACATTTCTTATTCTTTGATTATTTCATACGAAAAGAGAATACAAATATATAGAGATTTCAAACCCAATTAGGACACTAAATTTAGGACTAAAAACCTCTAGAAAATATTCCAAATCAAGTCTAAATTGCTGGCTTATAATTATGCCAGATTATTAACAGAAAATAAAAAAGAAAACAATATTTTAAATTCGGAAAATATCGTCGGATTTCAATACACCCCTTAAGTTGGTGTTTGGTACAAATTTTCTAAATCTAGAAACAATTATTGGATTCCACCGTACCCCCTCAAATTGATGCCAATTTTCTAAATCTGGAAACAATCATCAGATTCCAACACGCTAACTCCATTTGATACCAATCTTTTAAATTTGGTAACAATCTTCAGATTCCAAAGCACTAACTTAGGAATGACCTTTTTTTTTTCAAGATTTTTCAATACTATACAAAATCATCTTCAGTAGTTGCCAATGCTGAAATATTTTAACCTTTTTTATTTGGCATCTTTATTTCAATAACAGCAACAGTAGAACTTTCTTTAGAATTCCTTGTTCATAGACCGCGGTTTTTGTGCTACTATTATGGATATCCAATTATTTCAAAATAATGGGTGTTTTGATGACCTGTTTGGTTATAATGGGTACATTTGAGGATGGACTTATCAACTTTTGATTGTTAATTTTGGGGAAGCCATTTTTTATTGGATTGATTTTGATCCATCAATGCTGAAACTTCTAAATTTTCCTCCATCTTGTTCAAAGTGGTATGCCGTACATCTTCCCAACAAACCAAAAAATAATACTATTCCAAATTTAGGATTGGTTCTTTCTGCAGAATTTCTCTAAAAATTAAAGACTTCATCTAAGCCAGAAAAAAAATATATGCACTTTCTGTTGTTCAATTCATTTCTGATATGCTTCAATATCATCTGGGTCTTTCATGATAATTTTATCACAAGTCTAACTCATGAAAACTCTCGGTCAATTCTCCATAATAGAGTGAGAGAGTTTTGCAACTTTGTTTCACAACAAATGACTTCTTGTTCAAAGAAAACACTTGAAGCTTATCATTTCTATCATAAAAGGTCACCGATAAAGCATCCCAAACGGCATGAGCTATGGGTAAGTATAGGTAACGCTTCATGATTTCAGCAATCATGGACATTAAGAGCCACCTCTTAACTTTCTGATTTTCGACATACCATTTTTCGTTTCCATTGTCAAATTTTACAGGTAGATCATTCTTCCCGCAAATGTAAGATAATCTCGTACACTTATCAATATGCATCTTCATGATTTGAAACCACATCATAGTTAGACTCCATAAGAATGATTCCCGCATTGAAAAAACTCTGATTGAACAAACACGTTGCACTATTTTTTTCACTCATTTTTTTTAAAAAATAATAATAAAATACAATGACCACCCGTACACGTTATATGGTAAAAGAAAACAAGATAATAGTAATTTAAATAATAGTGGGTTTTGATTTAGCTTAGGCCCAACATACGGTGACCTCAAGTAAATCGTATTGGGCTATGAAAGACTTCAAATCAAGGAATAATTAGGCTATTACTGATAAAAGCATAAAAAAAAAAAAAAAGGATTTCTATCACCTTTACCTATAAAAAAAAACCAAAATAATTACAAAAATATGAAAGTCAAGCTTTTTTCAAATTTTCGTACGGTTGTTATTAGAAAAATATCATTTTAAAAATTATAATTTTTAAAGACTTCAAATCAAGGGATAATTAGGCTATTACTGATAAAAGCATAAAAAAAAAATAGGTTTCTAACACTTTTACCAATAAAAAAACCAAAATAATTACTAAAATATGAAAGTTAAGCTTTTTTCTGCATTTTCGTATGGTTGTCATTAAAAAAATATCATTGTTTAAAAATATTTTAAAAAATTATAATTTTTAAAATGGTTTTTGGTTACTAATTTCTGAAAATTAATTATCGGTTACTGATTACTAGTTATATACTAATTATAAATATCTTTAGTTACTAGTTGCTAATTTCTAAAAGTTGGTTACCGGTCACTAGTACTATTTTAAAAAATAGTATGTTTCTAAATATTTTTTTAAAAATGATATTTTTCTAATAAAAATTTTACCGCACCTTAAAAATGCTAATTATTGTATTTTTCAAAAAAAATTTTAGAAAATACCGTATAATGTCTAATTTCTCTTAAAAAGATTAAAAATATACAGTATAAAGAAATATCATGTTTTTGTACTGAATGTATTTATTATATTTAAAAAGGCAAGACAAAAAATACAGTGGCATACTTGTAATTAAAATATTCTTTAGAATTGAGTTATATTTTCCCCCATTTTTCTTCATTTGTTGCTTTTTTTTTTTCATCCCTTAAGGATAATAAGCTTTTTTTTTTCTTTTTTTTTTTCCTTCTTTCATATTTTTTTTCTAACTATTTTTTCTAGTTACCAGTAATACTAATTTGAAGGACTAATTACTAGTTTTCAAATTGACTAGTTACTGATAACAAATAACTAGTAACCCATTTTGTAATTGGTAAATAATAACTATTTTTGTAATTAATAACTTGTAATTAAATTGATAATTTATGACTAATAACCAAATTGGTTGATGATAAATTGGAAACTATTAATTATAATTAATTAATAATAAAAAAAGCCAAATTATGATTACCTGTAAACTAATTATCGGTTACTATCGGTTAGTTAGTTATTGCTTACTAGTTACCAACAACTAATTTAATTACTAGTTACCTGTAACCAATTTGATTACTAGTTATCAATTACAAAAATAGTTATTATTTACAAATTATAAAGTTGATTATTGATTATTAGTTACTAGTTATTAGTTATAATTACTGATCTAATAAAACCTTAATCAATATCTCATTTCTTTTTCTTTTTTTTTTCATTGGGACATTTCTTCAAACATGTAGTGATCACTCAATTTTGAATACTTTCTCAACTTGATCATATATCATAATTGTATATTAATCCTAGTTTAACAAGTTTAATATATAAGAATTAGTTATTGAGTAACCAACTTAGAAAGTAGATGCAAGTCTTAAAACCTATAACTAAATTGGTAACTAGAAGCTAAATTAGTTACTTGTTTCTAAATTGGTAACCATTATTCTTACAAGTAACCAATTTGAAAATTGACCACTAGTCCTGAAATTACTAACCAAATTGATAAGTGGTAAAGTTTGAATATTGACCACTAATTTTGAAATCAATAACCATGTTGATAATTGGAAACTAAATTTATTATTGGTTACCCAGTAATCAGATTGGTATTCAAAATCTAAATTGGTTACTGATTACCAAATTGGTAATTATTAACCAATAACTGATCACTATCTTGAAAATTGGCCACCAGTTGTATTTGGTAACTAGTAATTGGTACCTAAAATTGTAACCATTAACTAGTAACCTATAATTGGCAATTACTAATAGTATCCGTAATTAATTTAGAAATTAACCTCTAGTTATTATTAATAATTGATTTGGAATTTGGTCACTATTATTAAAGCTAGTAATGGATTGGTAACTATAAGGTAAATTAGTTACTAATTACTAATAATTAGTACTCGATAATAAATAAATGGTAACTAATTATAAAATAGTTTATCAGTCTTAAATCAATAATGAAATTGGCAATTAGTAAACAAAGTAACTATTAACCTAATTGGTTATTGGTTGCTGCTAATCAATCTAATTACTCTAGTATTTTTTTTTAATCAATAACTAATATTGTAAATGATAGATAGAGTAATTAGTAATAAATTGTTAACATATCGGTAACGAGAGTTAGTAAAATTTTTAACATAAAACTAAATTAGAAAAAAGAAAAAAAGAATCTAGAAAAAAAAAAAGGAAAATATTTTTAAAAAAGAACAAAATAGAAAAGAAAAATAAAAATAAATAAAAAAGAGGAAGAAGAGAAAAAATGGAATAAAACGAAAAAACAAATAAAACAAGGAGAAAAAGTATAGAGAAAATGGTNTACCTGTAAACTAATTATCGGTTACTATTGGTTAGTTAGTTATTGCTTACTAGTTACCAACAACTAATTTAATTACTAGTTACCTGTAACCAATTTGATTACTAGTTATCAATTACAAAAATAGTTATTATTTACAAATTATAAAGTTGATTATTGATTATTAGTTACTAGTTATTAGTTATAATTACTGATCTAATAAAACCTTAATCAATATCTCATTTCTTTTTCTTTTTTTTTTCATTGGGACATTTCTTCAAACATGTAGTGATCACTCAATTTTGAATACTTTCTCAACTTGATCATATATCATAATTGTATATTAATCCTAGTTTAACAAGTTTAATATATAAGAATTAGTTATTGAGTAACCAACTTAGAAATTAGATGCAAGTCTTAAAACCTATAACTAAATTGGTAACTAGAAGCTAAATTAGTTACTTGTTTCTAAATTGGTAACCATTATTCTTACAAGTAACCAATTTGAAAATTGACCACTAGTCCTGAAATTACTAACCAAATTGATAAGTGGTAAAGTTTGAATATTGACCACTAATTTTGAAATCAATAACCATGTTGATAATTGGAAACTAAATTTATTATTGGTTACCCAGTAATCAGATTGGTATTCAAAATCTAAATTGGTTACTGATTACCAAATTGGTAATTATTAACCAATAACTGATCACTATCTTGAAAATTGGCCACCAGTTGTATTTGGTAACTAGTAATTGGTACCTAAAATTGTAACCATTAACTAGTAACCTATAATTGGCAATTACTAATAGTATCCGTAATTAATTTAGAAATTAACCTCTAGTTATTATTAATAATTGATTTGGAATTTGGTCACTATTATTAAAGCTAGTAATGGATTGGTAACTATAAGGTAAATTAGTTACTAATTACTAATAATTAGTACTCGATAATAAATAAATGGTAACTAATTATAAAATAGTTTATCAGTCTTAAATCAATAATGAAATTGGCAATTAGTAAACAAAGTAACTATTAACCTAATTGGTTATTGGTTGCTGCTAATCAATCTAATTACTCTAGTATTTTTTTTTAATCAATAACTAATATTGTAAATGATAGATAGAGTAATTAGTAATAAATTGTTAACATATCGGTAACGAGAGTTAGTAAAATTTTTAACATAAAACTAAATTAGAAAAAAGAAAAAAAGAATCTAGAAAAAAAAAAAGGAAAATATTTTTAAAAAAGAACAAAATAGAAAAGAAAAATAAAAATAAATAAAAAAGAGGAAGAAGAGAAAAAATGGAATAAAACGAAAAAACAAATAAAACAAGGAGAAAAAGTATAGAGAAAATGGTAAAAAAAGTAAGCATGGAGTTCGAACCGGGTATTCAAAGTGAGAAGCTAACCACTACACTAACATTTGACTTTTAAACGATTTTTTAAATGACTTTATTTACAGTTCCGGCATAAATGCCAATCAGATGTCGAATGGAAATAATAATATTTCTATGTACCGTACTTATGTAATTGTTCTTATTTTTAAAGATATAACCCAATACTTTAACCCAATCAATACAAATACAAGACTACCTTCTTCTCGTGTCATGGTTGAGTTCTTCGTGAGTTTACAGCTGCTTCTCCTTCTTTGTTTCGAAATTTACACGGCGAACAACGGACGACGAACGACAAACTACGAATGGCGAAATACTAGGCGATGGACTAGGCACAACGACAAATTTTGGGGCAACACACGATAGGCTGCGGAATGACGCACACCAGCGGGATTGACCAGAGCGACACACGGTGATGGGGTAGTCACAACCTCTTTCTTTTTTTTTCTTTTTTTTAATTTCGAAAAACTAAAAAGGAAAACAATATTCTAAATCCGGAAAATAGAATCGGATTTCAACAACCTATACCCCAGTGATACATGGACTTTAAAAGTTTTGAAAAAGGTCTATGTTATAAATTCAAATTTATAATCCCTACATTGTAAAAAGCTTTAATTTCTATTCTTTCTTTTTTCTTGGTAAAATCTTCTTTACTATCTTTGGAAAGTATGCCCTTTTTTGTTGACATCTTTGTGTTGCTCTGGAATTCGTATTCCACTCAAGAAGATTTCGGTCGCTGCTAGGGTACAAGCTAACTCTCATCTAACTATTATCTAGGCCCTCGTAGGTCTTAAGAATATAAATTCCAATATATTGTTTTTGCAGATTTTTTTTTATTTGTTTAAAAAATGACATAATTCCCAAAAAAGGTTAATATGATCTGAGGTTTCCAAGTTTTCTCCGACATATCACTTATATCCTCAAACTTTAATCTGTAGCATTTGAATTTTTAAATTATTATTTTCTGTCACACGTTTGTTGTTAGTACTCTTTCCATCTAAAAGAGCCGTCAAAATAATAATGTACTTAGTATAACGTCTTTCTCTAAGAGTACAATCTAGGAAGCCCCTTCTTTCTCTCTTTATCATCTTTTTCTTCCTCTTGTCTTATCAAAATCACCAATAACCAACTTCCTTTTATCCTACTACTTTAGAATCATAGCACCATTATAATGGCGCCCTTGCTCCTCCAACTATCGCTATAGAATTTCTTGAGCCTAAAGTTGGTAGGCTTTATGCTTCTATTTGAATTTGTGTATCGTTAGTATATCTTTAAATATTAGAAAATTTCTAGTTTATTTATGTGAGCACATATTTAGTATATAAGTATTATATACATAAGGATTAAATTTATGGATAATAAATTAAATATAATTCATAATAATTAATTAAAATTAAAATTTGAGAACTTTAATTAAATATTATTAGTACGATCTATTAATATTGAGAATGTAATAATCTTATCTGGACTA
>JXTB01000386.1:16016-28431 GCA_002914805.1 Parasponia andersonii
TATTTTTAATTTTTTAAAATTATACTGGAAGAATTTAGAATCAAAGGGAGCATTTATATGCTATTTTGATAGTACTATCAATTGTTTATGCGAGTTTTTATTGATTTTTTTTTTTTTTTTTGGTGGTAATACACAAAAAATCTACGGAGATGGTGACTTTATTATACTGATTCCTTGTGCCTTTGGGAATGAACAGTGTCTTTATAGCTAGAACTTTTTGAGGGGATACACTTTGATTTTACCAAATGACTTAATCAAAAGTTCTCACTCGATAACAAGTCGTATTTGGCTTTTCTATACACTTTCATATTGTTTTTATCAAATGACGATGAAGTTAGTTAGGGAAGAAAGATTGTTTGTATCAAATGATGATAACAAAAGTTACGGAAGAGGAGAGAGATAGAGAGAAAGATGGAGTTAGTTACAAAAAAGGAGAGAGAGGGATATATATATATATATATATATATCGGATGATATTAGCATCGTAAATAAATCAAATAAAAATATTAAATTATTTATGCTAAATTGATATATTAGGATTTGTTGAATATATTTGAGTTCATAGCTCATCTATAAAGGATTGAAGATAGAGAGACCGAAGGCGAAAGCGTGAGCAAAAGATGATATCTTGAAGGTTTGATCTTCTATAGCCTAAAATTTAATGTCATTCAGATGAAGTTCTCTGTTACAGAATATTGAGTGTACGTGATATTTGGTTACATGGATCATAACCCTAATAGGTTTTTTAAGTTCATGTTGAGTATCCATCAAATTCAACTGGGTTACTAACAGGAAATCTACTTTGGTATCCATACCCAATTACATATTTTGATTCAGCTTTATTAAATCAAATATTAGGTCCTTATAAAATAATATGACCCAATAGAATTGTTTTGTATATGTGGCCCAATATAAGAAATACAATTTCCTAACAATCTCCCACTTAGGTCATATATATACCATATACAATTGTATTACAAACTGAAGTATGGTTATGAAATTGCCATATTATCCCTGAATATCTCCGAAATTACAATCTCGTCTATCAGATATATCAATAGAAACCAAAGCGTTCATCATTGTACTTATTTGGATAGTAACTAGAACCCTCAATGATCACCGTACTAATACACCCGAATGATACAGATTGAGTATAGAATATGGCATGAAAATTACACGTAATGTGATTTACTGTGCCTAGTTCTAATTAGTCCTCCTTAAATTTTATTGACATCGACCTTAGTCTTTCCTCTTTAGTACATTACCACAAACTGTAGTGTTAACTACAAAAGGAAAGTAAGAAAATATAAAATGCATTATATATTAAAAGTTTAGCATAGCCTACAATGAAAACCATTATTAATCAGAATATACTACAGTATGTAAATTTAAACAAGTGTCAGACAATAAGTATCTAAACCAAATTACAAACTCTCACTAAAACTGCACACTATCCAAAAATACAACACTTATACAAGCAGTATGGTCGTGAAAGACTTCAGGTGGGAAATCTTTGGTGAGCAGATATGCTATCATAGAGTTTGTATCAATATGCTCAGTTGACACTAAATGACTATGGACTCTCTCTCTCTCTCTAATAGCTAGGAACTTAATGTTAATGTATTTTGACTTTAATGAACTCATATTGCTATTTGAATATAGAAGTGCTGAGTTATTGTCACAATAAAGCTTTAATGGCCTTTTAATGCCATGTACAATGTGTAGCCCAATGATAAAATTTTGTAGCCATATTTCCTGATTGGCTTTCTCATAACAAGTTATGAATTCTACCTCTATAGTTGAAGTAGTTACGAGTGTTTGCTTGGCATTCTTCCAAGAAATAGCTTATTTTGCTAAAAGAAAAATATAGCACGATATGGATCTTTTACTGTCTAGGTATCCTGCAAAATCAGAGTCAGAATACCTAATGATCTCCAAAATGTCCAATCTCTGATAAGTGATCATGTATTCTTTTGTTCTTTGTAAGTACCTTATAACCCTTTTTGCTGCCTTCCAATGATTTACTCTAGGGTTACTCATATATTTGCATAACATGCCAATTATAAATGCTAAATCTGGACGCATGCATATTTGAATATACATCAGATTCCCTACAGCCGAAGCATAAGGAAATTGTTGCATGGCCTCTTTATCAATATCATTCTTAAGGTTTTGGCTGAGGCTAAATTTATCTCCCTGAGTGTCTGTTGATGCACACTTTTCCATACTAAATCTACTGAGCATTCTATTGATGTAGCTTTTTTGTGACAACTCAAGGATATCCTTAGAGTGATCTCGATGTATCTATATGCCTAATACAAAAGAAACAACTCCAAGATCTTTTATTTCAAAATTCTTCGCAAAAAATCACTTGATGTCATGCAGTAAGCCAATGTTACTACTTACTAAGAAGATAAACTTGCTCCCACTAAACTTATGGTATACACAATCATTAATAGGATTCATCTAGAAAGTAAACAAGATGATTACCTCATGAAATTTGTAGTACCATTGACAGAAAGCCTGTTTAAGACTATAGATATACTTCTTGAGTTTGTAGACCATAGACTTTGGATTTTCCGATACAAAGTTTTTTAGTTGTACTATATAAATTGTTTCATCAATTTCTCCATTAAGAAATATTGTCATAACGTCTATCTGATGAAATTCAAGGTCATAATGAGCTACAAGTACCATAATAATTCTAAAAGAATTCTTTGAAGCAACTGGAGAGAATATCTTTTTAAAGCCAATGTCTTCCTTCTGAGTGATGTCTTTAGTGACAAGACGTACCTTATGTCTCTCAACATTGCTTTTCGAATCTCGCTTGGTCTTAAAATGTTCATTTGTAACCAATGGGCTTCGAATTTTTAGGTAATTTGACGAGATTCCAAATATCATTGTCTCTCGTAGATTTCATTTTCTCATTCATAGCATTAATCTACTTTTAAGAATTGGAACTTGTTTGTCTTATTTGAAGTTGATTGGATTATTTTCTACTATCCCAATGTCAAACTCATGTTCTTAGAGATAAATGACATAGTCATCCAGAATCGTACTTCTTCTTTTTCTAATGGATCTCTTTAAAGGCACTAGTTCTTGAGGTTGTTGAGTTGCTCTAGAAGATTATTTACCTCAATTGAAACAGGAATCTCATGAATATTGTCTTGAACTGGAGCGATTGTATCTTGAACAATAATATTGTCAGAATTAGGATCCTGAATGTCCTGACTATTGTCAATAGTAACCATAGGTTCAGAAACAAATTCCTCTTTAAAAACAATATCACTAATTTTATCTTTCCTTCTAAACTCAATATCGTTAAGAAATTTGGCATTTTCTGTCTTAAAGAAAGACTTTACTGTAGGATTATGAAACTTATAGCCTCTGTATTTTTCAGAATACCCAACAAAATAATAGCTTACGGTTCTTGAGTCTAGTTTCTTTTCATTTAGCTTGTAAGACCTCGCCTCAATTGGACAACCTCATATGTGTAAATGACTTACACTGGGCTTCTACCCAGTCTAGAGCTCATAAGGGATTTTAGCTATTGTTTTACTCAATACTCTGTTAAGTATATATACTACAGTTTTGAGTGCGTCTCCCTATAGTAATTCTAGTAAGGAGGAATGCTTGATCATACTTCTTACTATATCCTTTAGTGTTTGATTGCTTCGTTCAACAAAATCATTCAGGCTAGGTTTCCTAAGCATAGTGTATAGCAAGATGATACTGCACTCCTCCAAATAGTTAGCAAATGGTCCTGGATATTGCTCACCTGATTCATCATACCAACCGTAGTACTCATCACCACGATCAGATTTGATAGCCTTAATTTTCTTATCAAGCTGATTTTCATCCTCAACTTTATAAGCTTTAAATATGTCCAATAATTGTGACTTCTCATAAATTAAGTATATGTACTCATAACGAGAATAATTTCTATGAACGTGATAAAATATTATTGCCTATTCTAAGAAGCCGTAAAGAATAGGCCACGGATATCTGTATATATCAGTTCTAAGATGTTAGAACTCCTATTAGTACTTAACTTCCTAATGTTTGTTTGTTTTTCCTTTATACACTGAACAAAGACTTTAAAGTCTACCAAATCAAGGGGACCAAGGATCTTATCAGACACAAGATGTTCAATTCTTTGTTTGGAAATGTGTCCTAAACGTTTATGCTATATCATTGATGAGTCCTCGTTAGTTAATTTTCGTGTTGTACCTCTTAAACTGACATACAAAATTTTATTAATAGAGGGTTATGTATTTAACATATAAAGATTGTCAGTAAGAATAGTAGTACCAATAACATTCGAATCACGCATAAGACTAAGTAAATTGTTTATGAAAGAATAAGTAAATCCAGAGTTATCTAATACAGAAATAGAAACCAAATTCCACCTTAAAGACAGTACCACAAAAGTCTTATTCAAATCCAAATATTTCCTAGAATTCAAAAACAATCCAAAGTGCCTAATAGCTTACATTGAAGCTATTTGGTTGTTGCCCACGTAGATGACTCTTTCAGCATCACTTAGCTTCCGATTCTACAGGCAACCCTGCATAAAAATACTAATGTGAGTAGTAACACTAGAATCTACCCACTAAGTATCCTTAGCTACAAAAGTTAAATTAACTCCAGAACAAACATAAATGAGATGTTTACCTTTCTTAACATGCCAAGTATTGTACTTAGCACATTCTTTCTTTAGGTATCTACCATTTCCATAAAAGAAGCAACCTTTCTCATCTTGCTTCTTTTATGCCTTAGCAGGTGGAGTGACTGCAGCTTATTTACTCTTATCTATTTGCTTCTTCTTTGCCTTAAAGGTAGTGGTCAAGTTAGCACTTTCAGGCCTTTCAACTTTGATTTTCTCTTTCCCGTAAACACAAATGGCTATTAACTCCTTAATATTCTATTTGTCCTTTTGGGCATTGTATATAGTTTGTAGGTTCCCATACTTACTAGAAAGAGAAAGTAAAACCAAGGTCATAAGTAAATCCTTATTAATTTCTAACTCGAGTCCTTTAAGCTTGCCAGCCAAATCAGACATATGCATGATATACTTCCTTATATTTCCTTTGTCATTGTACCTCATTGACATGAGTTTTCCTAAGGTAGTAATCATCTCACCCTTTTCATTCTTGAGATATAATTTCTCAAGAGTAGTAAGGAGAGCCTTAGCATTTTCCTTTTTGGCAAAGAGCCTCGCATGATTTAGCATTTTTCTCTTTGGCAAAGAGCCTCGCATGATTTCTGGAATAGAGCATTTTATGATCATGACACTCATACAATTAGATTTTTTCCATAGCTCAAAGTTCCTTCTATCTTCAGTGGAACTTTTTTTTGTAAGAGCAATGAGTTGGTCTTTTCTGAGTGCCAGGTCAAGATTCATACAACCTACTATGATCATGATATTCTTTTTCAGGACCTTAAAGTTTATGCCCGTAAGTATAGAAATTATACTCAAATTAGCAAAAACACTAGCAGCAAAAACTAAACAGAGAACAAAATAATAACATAAATTAAATATGCTCACAACTTAAATGTCATATATAGGCATACAACATAATCACAAAATATGCAAAGACAACATACATTATATAATCACATAAAATGGGCTACCATCATAAGATACCTAATATAACATTAACAAGTCTTCCTTAAGGCCGACTCATTAACTTAAAAATATACTCTCAAGTGCAACGATCAAATACTAACAGTAAATCCTGTAAAACAATAAGTTTTCATTTGGGCCGATTTATTGCTCAGATGGAAACTGAATAACCATCATGCATTTACCATCACATGTATATTTGTTGTCTTGCCAAATGATCACCTTCCTTTGGGATGGTAATCACTCGTATTAACAATAAACTCATGATATCTTTATATGTCAGAATAAATAAGACTATGCAATAGAGATTACTTTAGCAATTTATTACTATATTGAATCTATCTAAATATACAAAACAAATGGCATAATAAAAATCACCCAAAATACCCAAGCTAAACAAGATTTTCGTAAATACAACATAAAAGCAATTAAGTTTATAACATTTATCAATTCCAAAAAACCAAGCAAAGTTTTTAACGGAATAATGTGGGTCATTACTTAAATTAATTTTGAGGTAAATAATCTTTATTGATCATATCTTGGATTAGATTCCCTTGAATTTGATCGAAAATACTTAATTCTACTCAAAAATATAAAAAAAAAAAAACTGAAATTTGGTCAAAAATTGGCCCATGTACCCAAAAGGTTAGTACTGCGCCCAAATCTGAAGTGGTGCCACAACGCTCATTGGAGAACGCCACAGTGCTCAGTGTTCTGGTTAAACCCAGAACACGAGCCCCATTGTGGTGCTGCATTTGTAGTGCCACGGTACTTGCCTTTATGTCACCCAATGCCAGAGCACTACAAATATAGCACCGCAACACTAGGTCGATTTTCTGAAAATAATTTCTGATCCGAAAATCGTCCAAAATACCAAGATACCTCAAATCAACAATTTCAACCTTAATAAATACATTTAACGACCCTAAAACCCATAAACAAAACCCCAAAACATCAAAATACTCTACATATCATGAAAAAATATAGATCATGCATGAATAATCCAAAATCTAGAAAACCTAATAAGGACAGATTATCAAAACTAGAGTCTTGTATGATTAATCTAATCAATTTAACATGAAAATATGCTCTCATACCACTTATTAGATGATATTAGGATTGTAAATAAACCAAATAGAAACCGTAAATCACTAATGCTAATCTGTAGAGAATTAGAGATGAAGAGACCGAAGGTGGAAGCATGGACAAGAGATGATGTCTTGAGAGTTTGATCTTTTATAGCTTAAAGTGTAATGTCACTCAAATGGAGTTCTCTGTAACTGATGGTAAGTTACAAAAAATTGAGTATATGTGATATTTGACTATGGGACCATAACCCTAATAGATTCTTTAAATAGTTCTTATTGGATATCTATCAAATCCAACTGAATGACTAATATAGTATCCACATAGATATCTATACCCAATTAGATATTCTAACCTAACTTTATTAAATCACATATTGGGTTCTTATGAAATAATATAGTCTAATACAATTGTTTTGTATACGTGGCCCAACTTAGGAAATACAATTTCCTAACAATATATAGAGAGAGAGAGAGAGAGAGAGAAAGAGAGAAAAAACATTTCCCACATTATATCCTCAAAAAAACACATTATGCTAAGCATGGGATTGTTTTGAGGCTCTTTCAGATAGAAAGAGTACTAAGGATTAATGTGTGATAGAAAGAGTACTAAGGATTAATGTGTGATAGAAAGTAATAGCTGACAACTTAAAATTCGGTACGTAAGTGATTAGTTGAGGAAAACTTGGGGACCCCATGATATTAACCCAAAAAAATGAAAAATAAAAGCATCCATGATGCAAAAAGGATATCTTTGTTAAATTATGAGACAAAAATAGCAAAATACATGGTAATGCGGACACAAATTCATCACTTGTTCTTGTTGTGGGCAGTGGGCACTCCCTAGCTAAGCCACTAGCTAGCTGGATCGTTGTTGCTAGTGCCTAAAAGGAAAATGTCTGATTTATAGTTTATTGAAAGCAGATGCCCTTGATGATTTGTCTGCTCAAGATTCCTTGTTAGCTTGATCTGACTTTGGACTCTTGATCTATGGAATCAATTCCAATTTACATATGAAGGTGAACTATCTCATTTTTTGAATCCTAATTAATTTTTTCTTTCAACTTTGACACCT
The DNA here is from genome assembly GCA_002914805.1 of Parasponia andersonii. Lineage (NCBI taxonomy): Eukaryota > Viridiplantae > Streptophyta > Magnoliopsida > Rosales > Cannabaceae > Trema > Trema andersonii. Next base: position 23,803 of record JXTB01000386.1, read on the forward strand.
AAATTTTAAATGTTCATCTTTAGAAAATTAAATAAAATAGAGTTCATGGCCCGAATATAGTCTTTTGATAATTCAGGAGCGAAAAAACGTTATTTGATAACCAAAATCTGACATATTCCAAAGTTCAAAAGGGAAATCATGACCAAGCTTATAATTTGGAGGCTAGAATTAAAAAATAACCTTCTTCTTTCTAGCTAAACAATATATAATACCAAATAGGTTTATTGAATTAAAGTACAAAATAATACTTTGAATCTACAAATTAAATAATTAGTAGAGAGATTAAAAACATTAAACATGCAAATTGAGCTTTAAGATTTCATCGCATGTGGTAAAATATAATTACTTAGTTTGCAAATCAATGAGAAAGTTTCAGCAAATAAAATCATTAGCAATGAGAAATTATTTTAATTTTTACATAACTACGTACACGACAGGATGAAAGAATTTTCCTACGCATCCAATCGTAAGGAAAAGACGAAAAAAGAAACAAATGAGGAAAACCGATAAACATTCCCCTATGCGAAAATTCATCGGCAACAGACGACAGAAAATGCTTCTCAGTAAAAGTTAATTGTCGTCGTAAAATTAAATGCATTAGGGGAAAAAAAAAAAAACTTTTCACTATCGCTTCATGGTTGTCGCCAATGAGCTTAATGTCAGGTAATAATATCCTAAATTTCAAATTTTGTCCAACCCTTCCGGATGCAAAATAGTCAGCCATTGGCGAAAGGTCAACATTTCCCGACAAAATTGGCAAAAGAAGCCCGGGAAAGCTTTTCCCGATGCTTTCAACTCGCCAACATTGATAATAGCAAACATTTGCCAACGATAAAAGGTGTCAACAAAGGCATTGAATATTTGAAATTTGAAAAGATTAGAGAAGATTAAAGAAAAATGAGAATGAAAAAAAAAAAAAAATTAATTAATTTATCATTATAAATAATTATTTAAACAATAATATAATAATTTTATAAATAAACAGTCTTCCTTCCTTCGTTCTATTTTAAATAATATAAAAGATTCTTACTCTATTCTTCCTTTCTTCCTAACCCCTCCGTCTTTTTTGCTCTACAGCTCTAAATGCTTTTGATGGGGAACTAAAAGCGATCCATATGGCTCTGGTTTCTGAGAAAGGAAGTGACTGGAACCGAGTAGTGAGACTCAAAGCTCTGTCTAATGGGAAAGGGCCACCGGATTGGCGTGCAATGGGTTCTGTCCTTTTTACTTTGTTGGTATTATCTTTAAATTTGTCCCTAGAATACAGAACAAGGCTGCTGATAGCCTTGCAAGATGTACCCGTGTTACTGAGAGCTCTGGCTCCTTTTGTCTTGGGGAGGCATACCCTTTTTTGATGTGTTTTCTGAATAATTAAAGGAATTCTCTTTCCCCCCCAACCCCCAGAAAAAAAAAATAAAAAAAAATAGAAAAGTCTATCATATATTAGTTTCTATTTTGTATTGCGTGGTAAACAAATCCTATCCATTATGAATGGCATATCCTTCATTATTGGTTCCAATCCACAGTGGTGATCAATGAAATTGTCTTTCTCCGGAGCAAATAATAATAATAATAAATAATAAAAATTGTCTTTTACCGAGAAGTCCATTAATGAGGCTCGTCTTTGATTCTAAGGGGGAATATACCAAAAACATCATACATCTATTTATTCTTTTTTTTTTTTCTTTCTGAAATGTAATTATTTGTTGTTTTGTTCTAGAAACTAAGAGCTAGTTAATTATAATTAGAAGATAAGGATCCCTTTTTCTAAGTCCATGTGCTTGGTCACCCAATAAAGATGAGAACATGATTATCATATCCATCCATCGTATCTTCATTTGTGTCCCTTTTCTTTTTCTCTATCACTATTGTGAATCACTTTTGGATGGATTTTCATCATAGCTAGCTTTCCATTTCCGTTTTCTCTAATGGGATGAAAAAGTTGCCACAATAATCTTCCAGAAACCTAATGGAAATGGAAAAAAGTGTGTATAACACCAAAAATAAGTCACCAACGTGCCAAGAAATAAAAAATGTCTTCTCCGCAGCGGTTTGAAATAATCTGAAGTGTCCTTTCAAGTGAGGTCCCACCACAATGTTTTAATTACTGGTGCCACAAGTTGGGTATATATACCTTTTGTGACTTATGGACAAAAATGAATAAAAAGGTTGGCAAACGAATCTCAAGTTTGATACCAATGTTCGCTNTTCCTTCCTTCGTTCTATTTTCTATCATTTTTATTAAATAATATAAAAGATTCTTACTCTATTCTTCCTTTCTTCCTAACCCCTCTGTCTTTTTGCTCTACAGCTCTAAATGCTTTTGATGGGGAACTAAAAGCGATCCATATGGCTCTGGTTTCTGCGAAAGGAAGTGACTGGAACAGAGTAGTGATACTCAAAGCTCTGTCTAATGGGAAAGGGCCACCGGATTGGCGTGCAATGGGTTCTGTCCTTTTTACTTTGTTGGTATTATCTTTAAATTTGTCCCTAGAATACAGAACAAGGCTGCTGATAGCCTTGCAAGATGTACCCGTGTTACTCAGAGCTCTGGCTCCTTTTGTCTTGGGGAGGCATACCCTTTTTTGATGTGTTTTCTGAATAATTAAAGGAATTCTCTTCCCCCAACCCCCCCAAAAAAAAAAATAAAAAAAAAAAAAGAAGAAAAGTCTATCATATATTAGTTTCTATTTTGTATTGCGTGGTAAACAAATCCTATCCATTATGAATGGCATATCCTTCATTATTGGTTCCAATCCACAGTGGTGATCAATGAAATTGCCTTTCTCCGGAGCAAATAATAATAATAATAAATAATAAAAATTGTCTTTTACCGAGAAGTCCATTAATGAGGCTCGTCTTTGATTCTAAGGGGGAATATACCAAAAACATCATACATCTATTTATTCTTTTTTTTTTTTCCTGAAATGTAATTATTTGTTGTTTTGTTCTAGAAACTAAGAACTAGTTAATTATAATTAGAAGATAAGGGTCCCTTTTTCTAAGTCCATGTGCTTGGTCACCCAATAAAGATGAGAACATGATTATCTTATCTATCCATCCTATCTTCATTCGTCTCCCTTTTCTTTTTCTCTATCACTATTGTGATTTACTTTTGGATGGATTTTCATGTTTTCTCTAATGGGATGAAAAAGTTGCCACAATAATCTTCTAGAAACCTAATGGAAATGGAAGAAAGTGTGTATAACACCAAAAATAAGTCACCAACGTGCCAAGAAATAATAAATAAGTGTCAAGCCTACACATCAACAGTTTGGTGCCCTTTCAAGTGAGGTCCCACCACAATGTTTTAATTACTGGTAATACAAGTTGGGTATATATACCTTTTGTGATTTATGGACAAAAATGAATAAAAAGGTCGGCAAACGAATCTCAAGTTTGATACCAATGTTCGCTTGAATAGAAAATTCAAATGCTTAATGTTAAACTCTCTTGAATATTTTGTCTCTATTCTCTTAAAGAATAAATTTCCATCAATAAATTGAAATACATATATATATATATATATATATATATATATATATCTAGTTTCAGGTCATCAACCTTTAGCGCACCTAACAGTCATATTTCTCTATTATTCGTTTTCTATTTTCTGATAAATATGATTGATCTATCTTTCTTAGCTAATACAAGAATTTGTTTGTACTATTTTTTTATGTATTTATTTTATTTATTGAGGCGGCTTAAGGCTCAGCAATCCACAACAAATTTATTAATCTACCAAAATAATTATTACTAAAATACCATCTATTTTAAAAAAGTGTAAAAAAAATATCTTCTATTTAAATTATTATATCATTTACTATCTTTAACTAGTAAAAAAACTTCAAAAAAATAGTAAAATTAACATTTAACCATATTATATTATTTTAAAAAACATATTATACTTGAAAATGAAGGAAGAGAAAATACACACAGTCTACAACCTCTTTAAAAAAAAAAAAAAAAAAAACTCTTCTCTCTATTGTTGTGGCATAAATCTAGAAAAAAATCTAAAATTTTTGAAAATTTCAAAAATGACAAAATTTTCCAAAAATTTTAGAATGTTTTTTTCTTGTTTAGACTTGTGCTGCAACTATAGAGAAAATATTTTTTAGACAATATATATTTTCTATTTCTTCATTTATAAGTATGGTGTATACCTTAAATTAATATAATAAGGAGTAAAATGTTAATTTTACTAACTTTTTTGAAGTCTTTGACTAGTCAAAGGTAATAAATGATATGATAATTCAAATATATTGTATTTATTTTGAATTTTCAATAATACAATGATTTTTTTCACATTTTTTTAAAAACATAGTGTATTTTAGTGATAATTTCCCACCAAAAAATAATAAGATAAATGAAAGCAATATAGATAACTCATTTATATTATATCTATATATGTATATATATATAGGCACCAATCCAATAGGCATTTTTTTTTTACCTATGCATAGGTATCAATTTGGCCAATGAAAATTTAGCATGTATATTTTTTTATTGTAAAAAGTAAGAGAAGGAAAGAGTATTAATGATGCACGTCTTTTCATGCACTTTATTATAGCCATTGGATCACTATTAGATGGTGATCCAACGACTAAAAAAAAAATACCTATTGAATTG
>JXTB01000386.1:31150-80095 GCA_002914805.1 Parasponia andersonii
CCAAATTGATATCTATGCATAGGTAAAAAAAAATAAATACCTACTAGATTAGTGCCCTATATATATATATATATAGGTTGTCAATCTAATAGGTATTTTTTTTCTTTACCTGTGGATAAGTATTTTTTTTTAAACCGTTAGATCACCATCTATAATGAAGTATATGAAAAAACGTGCATCATTAATGTTCTTTCTACCATGGCATAGAAATTTATCAAATTTTCATTATTTCTTTCCTGAAACTTTTGAACATTATTCATAACCAAATGATCATGTCTATGACAATAGACAATAGAGGAACCCACTTGCAATACAAACATATAAATATATACCTTTTTTTTTAATAATGGAAGGGCATAAAGGTGTTCATTTTTGCATGGGAAGAATAACACGCATATTATATGGATATTATTATACACATAATATTTTCATATAAAAGACCCACTACAATAGAATTGCACTGTATTAATATGATTATTTTTAACAAGGAATCACACACCCACAACTCCCAGTTGGAGATTTTCTTTCGCTAACAAATTTGGAATGCGATGCTCTCAAGGCTCAAAGACTACCCACTTGTAAGTCGTAACTAACAGTAATGGGACACAAAGGCCCACAAAACAAGGTGCCCAGCATCTAGTTTTTTTTAAAAAAAAAATAAAGAAATAATATTAAAACAGTAGGGAAGGACGAAAAAGCCAAAATATACAAGTGGCCAACCATAGTTTGAGTATTCACCAAAAAGCCACAATGGGCTCTTGATTTTTGTAAGTTGTTAGAGACTTGGTAATTGACACCCACTAACACACTGAGCCTGCTAATGTCAAATCTTAAAATATTAATATTAAACTCGGGACAAAACAGTAATTCTATACAAAGAAAGAGAGCTGTAATTACGAAACAGGGCATAACTATATCCATATTCGCAGAATTAACCCTTTTTGACTTTTTGGCGCGATTTTCTTGTTTGTTTCTAGCGACGGAATATCCCTTCTTTCTCCGGCGGAAGATTTGATCAAATATAATGACCTTGATCACAATCAACGGCCACGATTGCTTCTTTTGGACGGCGCTTGTTGGCGCGTGTTAAACACTCGTTGTATATATAGAAAGTTCTAATTTCTCTGTAAAAACTCCTTAAGTTTAATAGAATAGTCTGTTTCGTTTCGAATCGGAAGCGGCATCGGTGAGTCGACTCGTTCTACCAGCACTGATCCGTCTCCCAGTTCCGGCCAGTGTAGCCGGAGAATCCTGACGCCATGGTCAACGGTCGGTGACAGTGATGACGCCTCAGAAACCTCCGATCGTATTCGGCTCGCTTCGCCGGGTCGGACAGAGTCGAGTACGCGGCGTGGATCTTCATAAACTCATCGGCCGACGAATCCTTCCGATCGATCGCCGCCACGTCCGGGTGGCAAACCCTAGCCAGTCTCCGGTACGCAGCCTTGATCTCCTGACACGTGGCCACCGTCGGGATCCCGAGGATCTCGTACAGCGACGACGCCATGATTCCCCTAGGGTTCAGGTACGACGACGAAGACGTCGTCGTCTGATTATCCGGCGATGCGTAGGAGGTCGTGGCGGCGGCGCGTGCGGTAACGAACCTGATCGATAGCGGCGGAGGGGAAGGTCTCGGAGAAAATGACGGAGCGGTGAGAATTGCGGAGGTGGCAGCAGAGAGCATGGTACGGACTAAGGGTGCTTCGAATTGGGGTTTATGCGATCCGCTATAGCAGCACTTCTCTTGTTTATATGCTCCTGGGTTTGGGGCCCACTTTGGGGATTTTAGCTAACTAGGGTTAAGACTTTCTTCTTCTTCTTTTTTTCTAATTATTATCCTTATTATTATGTTTATATTTTAAGGAGTGCATGCTAACTAGGGTTAGGTTAGTGGCAGCACTGGGTTAAAGTTTTTGATTTTAGACGGGAATCCAGTCGCTCATCTGAGTTAATATCATCGTGTGTCTATCCAATTGGGTAGTTTGGGTGCTGACTCAGGCTACAGTCAATATCCTATCCTAATTTCACATTGGCCTCAAACTATAATGTGAGGCTCAATTAATCTTTTTTAATTTTGAAATATGTGAATTTACTTGCTCAAACTATGTATTTTTTTTTTTATTATTGTTTTTGCTTTTGACGATCCAGTAAGTACTATTTTGAATTATGTTTTATACATAAATTTTGGCTCAAGAATTGTTTTTTTTGTCTCGTGTTTGATCTTGAACTATTTAGTTTTGGCCCTTAAATTAGGTCAAAATTTAAAATATAACACTAGGTATTATTTAGAAGGAACATTTGATAGTTTAAGGGTTAAATGTGAGATAAAAATATAATAAGGTGTAATAGATTGACACATTTCAAAGTTTAGGAGCCAAATTGAGGTTAGTCTTTTAAAATAAGGACCAAAATTAAGATTAACATTGTTAATAAATAAATAATAGTGAGAAAATTTGCAAACAATAAATGTTATATGGTAGTAAATGATCGCATAACGCCTTTATCGAAAAAAAAAAATAGCATAATGCGATAAACCTTCTCTTGTGAAATGCATAAAATAACTACGTTATAAAAGCCGAGGTGAGTGTTATAGGCTCTTTTGTTTGTTTTTAAAACAAAATCAAAGTAAGAGTAAAATGAGATATATTGATAGATCAGTGAAAGAATAGAGATATTTTAAAGTACAGGGATGAAAATAGAATTTGTGGTATAATTCAGGGGCAAAAATGAGATTAAACCAAAATTGGAAGGATTTTCAGTAGTGCGTCAAATAACAATTGTTTTTAAAGTTGTTATTTATTTATTTATTTATTTGAAGCAACGTCAAATTAATAACAAGTTGATGGATGTTTTTTGCCCACAAAGTTACAAATTATTAATGTTTTTCACTTATCATTTTTATTACTTGTCGAGGTATTTTCGTGCGCACCAAATTGGTGTTAATGTCAAATAGAGATACAAACTTGTTAATTATATGGTGATTTAATTAATGATATTGGTGGGTCTTAGGGATCCTCGAGTTCAAAATACGGCACTTCTTTTTTGGAATTTACTGACTGATGCATCTTTTTCTTTAAATCTTTTAAGAGTCATTTTTTCAAACAGAATTTTTCTCCTAGAAAGTTTTGAAAATCTTTGCTTTTTGACAAAGAATTAACTAGATTCTCCTTTAATTGGGATGCTGGATTTTAATGACATTATAGAGCCTAGCCTAAATGTAACCATTGGTAGTCTTATTTCGGATGCTGGATAGTCTCTCTTTTTGCCTCTTTTTCTTCCTCCAACTACTCAATGATTTTTGAAGAAATTTAAAAAACTATTGTGGGTGATTCGCTAGTTGCTCTCATATGGCATCATTTTTTTTTTCTGGTAATGTTACTTGCAAAGATCTTACTTTCAATTAGTAAGTACTTCTGTAAGAGAAAGATGAGTTAATAAATTTTGGGTTTGTTATATTCTTCTCTCGCGCTTTATGGTGTTTTGGAGGTTGCTTTAGGATAAACTCCCGACAGAGTTGAATCTTCGTCAAAGGGGTTTTACAATGCCTTATTGTTATCGTTTTTGTTTCCTTCACGAGGAAAGTATAGATCATTTATTTCTATCATGTTTCGTTACCCGTAGTATATGGGTTGCCATTGCTTCTGCTTTTCGATGTCGTATTAGTCTAGATAGTTCTATTGTTGATCTTTAGTTTGATGCTTTGGAAGCCAACTTTAGTTGCCAAGTGTCGTAACTCTGGAGGACCGCTATTGTTTATGTCGTTTTGGTCATATGATGGTCTCGTAACAAATTAATTTTTGACAACAAAGTCATCTCTATACATCTGGTTCTTTTATGGGTCTGGTGTGCTATTAATGAATTCAAATTGGTTGGTTCAGATGTCATGAGAAATTCGGTTCAGGATCTAGGGATTCCTAAATGTCTTCATGTGAAGTCAAAGCCTCCTAAAGCTCCAAAGATCGTTGAAGTATTCTGACATGTACCCTCTGTTGAATAGTTAAAAGTAAATACAAATAGTACTACTTATGGTTGTCTTGGTTTAGCTAGTTGTGGAGGTATCTTTAGAACGTCACGTAGTTTCTTTAAAGGTTCCTTTGCCCATCCTATTGACAAAGTTTATGCTTTTAAGGCAAAGTTGGCTATGGCAATTCATGCTATTTCTTATGCATGGAACTTCGGATGGAGAAATATTTGGCTAAAAAGCGACTCAACTGATCTCATCTCATTGTTTAGATCTCATTCAGTTTCTGTTTCTAGGTGTTGGAAGCCTTCCTAGATGCGTTGTCTTTGGCTTATCTCTAATATGACCTTTCATGCTTCTCACATCTTTCGGGAAAGAAATGTTGTAGCTAATAATTTAGCTTCCAGGGGTACGAGCATTCTAACCCTAACTTGATGGCATTCTGCTCCATCTTTCATTCAGGATGTAATTAATAAAGACTTTTTTGGTCTTTTAAGTTTTCCCTTTTTTTAGTTGCCCACTTTATAAAACAATATACTCTTTTTCTGTTTTTGTAGTTTTTCTCACTGGGTTTCATGCAAACAAGTTTTTTAACGAGATATTGTTTGGGGTTTAAGATAATAGTTTTGTTTTAGAAAAACTATTTGGCTCCTTCTAGAACTTTTTATTGCTATGTTGTTGTTTTATTTTCCTTTCGAAGGATGATTTGTGCTACTTTTTTTTTTGTATATTTCTTTTATGTAATTTTAAATTAGCAAAGGGTTTATTAGTTTCCTATTACGTAGGTCTCTAAGTAAATCCCTCCAAGTACCATTTTATAAAAAAAAAATTAATAAAATTGGTTAACTCCAGATATTATTATTGGGTAAAGTGTCATGAGTATATTCGTATTTTTGATTCATTTTAAAATCGTGTATAGCAACAGGTGCTAATTGATGCCGTCGCCGGTTTATCCAGAAAATAATAATACGTGATAGTACTACCTTATTCTGTACTCACAAGTTATGTGATAACTGATAACCCATTTGGCTCACTTGGGCAACAGTTAGAAGGTCTAATGCTCCATATTTATATATATACGCACTACATATTTTTAAACTCCTAGTCGAAAAAAGAATACATCAACTAGTAAGTGCTTAACATCTATGACTATGAGATGTGTTGCCATGTGAATTGTGAATAACGCTAATATATATTGACAAATTATCTTGAAAAATTAACTTTATTCATTTAGTGCATGTAATTGCTAAAATTTAATGTATATTTATTTTTTCCGCTTCTCCTCATTGCTTACTATCTAAGAAGCCAAATCATGATTCAACTTATAAATTTAGAAACAAATGTCGTGATCATGTTCTGTATTTTCGTGTACATACCTTAAACAATTCAACAAAAGCAATTGGAATTGAGTCTTCATTCTTCTAATACTATAGCTTCGATTGCAATTAAATAAATAAATGAAAGAAGCAATTGGAGTGATGGGAGTATTCAGAATTCCAAATTTCAAATCACGTTTTATCAAAAGTCAACGGAAAAAGTCAAATGGCCATATTGAATCAAGTTAATTTCTAAATGGAATTCAGCATTAATTTACCCCCACTAGGCACAAGTAGATGCGTGCCAAAAATGGACAATATTGAATGAAACGGCTTCATTTGGCAATTGGCATCCAGTGACTCAGTACTATACAAGTCTCATCATCTTTCGTTGACCTTAAATTCTTCCAATTATCACAAAAGTGATAACTACAAACAATTTACACATACATTTGTTTATAAATATACATATAATATACAGAGAGAGAGAGAGAGAGAGAGAGGATAAGACAACAGGGTTCATAATTCATGGAATCTCATCAAACATAGTAGGAATAAAAGAGAGGAGCAGGTGAACGAGGTAGCCCTCTCACTTTGATATAGTGGGTTTTGTTTTTAAAGTTCCATTTTTTCTGCTGCTGTTGGAAGAGTAGAAGTAGTCAAAATCATACAATATTTTATGGTTAGTACATGTGCACTATTAACTATTATTATTAGGCTTATTGTAGGTTTGTAGCTCTAGGCACAGCCATAGAGTCACAGTGATAACGACTACAAAGCTTCTGGTCCATTTGAATATTTTATTTTAATGAAAAAGAAGAAGAGGAAGAAAAAAGAAAGACCACTAAAACAAAAGTAAAAAAAATATTAAAAAATAAAGAAAAAGAAAGAAGAATCTGTTTGTTTATCTTGATTATTCCAATATTAGGACTTTATTATAAGCACTCTCTTTCTATCTCTAAAGTTGCAGTTGCCCCCAAAAATGGCATCAAAATTATATAGCATCCAAAGTATCCAACAATTTGGTGTCTGTGTGAGGCCAACTTGCATTAGCTAAGGCCTCTCGTACAATCAAAATCCAGTTCCTTAGTCCAGCCACAAACTCCCAAAGAGAAAAGATAAAATAAAACCGAAAGAATTTATTGTTTTAGTAGCTATATGCCTAGCCCTGTCTTAGAATGGTAAATCAATTACAGTTTAGACTCTAATTCGTGATTCCGAGCACAATAATGAAAGAACGACAAACATAACAAGCAGTGGTTTACTCTCATTTGAGAACTATATTCACGTTTGTCTCCCTAAATTTTTACTATAATTAAAAAGAAGAAAAATATGGACTAATCTCACGTCTCTCACAATTTATATAAAACTGACTCATGCTTAGTCTCTTTATTACCCTCTAAAATCGACCAACCTAATACTGTACAGATAGTAAGAAATTAAGACAACTGAATACATGTTGATCAAAAATTAGTATGATCAGCAATCGAGAGTATTAATATACAATATACTTAGAATTTCACACATCCGAACACTATCTATTAGTATTTCATAGGCCAATCCGCCTTAAGATCTTTTGAAAGTTTTGAAGGTCTAAAATGGTCTATGCATCACCATCTGACCTTATTTTCTTCCACAAAGAGGGTTCAAAATGAATGGCATGAGTATGATCTCAAGGCCCTTTACTAGCAAAAAACAAAAATAAAAATAAAGATAAGTATCTTTGGTTTTCGTTATCACCTGACAACGACAATATGCTTCAACTGGCTATGAGTCTATGACTTTCGCCAGGATAGCTCTGTGCGAAAGGATTAGTAAACATAAATGCCTAATGATGATGACGTGAGATAAAACCTCACGTTCTTGTAGAGCTTTTTTATCTTTGGCGACACGGCAACACGTTTCGACACTATCCTTATTTCTTTTTTCAAATTTTTTTAAGGAGAAAAAAAAGATTATCTTTGACAGAGATTCAAATTTTGTTTTATACATTTGTTACAAGAGAAATTTTGCCAAGCTGAGTTTGATAGAGATTCATATGCACCGTCACTTTTGTACTTTGTAACAGAGCATAAATCAAATGAATGAACCAATAACCATATTATATATAATAACAATAATTTATTTCTGGTGACTTGTGATTTAACACTTGAAGTGACCATTCATGGTGGTGAAACACCAAATCATCCTAATGGTATATGCCTGTATTAGGAAATGGAAAGATTTTAGTTCTTTATTTAATTGATATTGCTTCTTATGATTACGTTTCTCTGATATGCGTAGTCGCATTCATAAAACTTTATNAAGCCCCCCCCCCCCCCCCCCCTCTCTCTTCACTGTTCAAGTTACCATATAATGAAAACAAAAGCGATATCTTTCTCTATGTTTGGCCATTAAAGTTGAAGAATATCAACGACAAGGAAAATTCCACAGGACCCACCTATACCTAAATCAAACACTCTATCCCGGGTTTTGGTTCACCACCTAACGGTCTAGCTGTTAAGATACAATCTAGTCAAAGTGGGTATTCAGTTTCCAAATGAAAGTGTCACTTTGTTCTTTCTTTTATTAATTTTAACATTCTTATATTAAAAACTAAGTCGCTTTCACTTCTTTTATTATGTATTTCAGTCTTCAGATGTTAATTATTTACAAGTATAGGATTCAGCAAGTACAAATTAGACGTTGATATATCTTCTTTCAATTGGTTTTTATCCAACTATTGTATTTGTTTTTTGTCTTTTAAAATATTCAAAATTTATAAATAACCATACGGTCTTACACGCATACTTGTGTGACTATGTTGTAATTGCGTTATGATATTACCGCCGGGAGTATAATAATCATCGATGACATCTATAGTTGTAATTAGTTGAATTCAAAGCTGTAGTTCCCTAAGAGTATATATATTGCTTGAAAGAAAAGACTACTGACCAAATCTGCCCAACTTTAAGTTAATAAGTTATAACGCAATCGACTAGATCTTTTCCTAATTTTTATCGGTTATTTTTAATCCAGCCAGAGAAGAATAAGTCATTAGAAGGTTTTGTAAGATTTCAAAAAAGAAGTTCTGGAATTCCATGGTCTAGAAGTCAATATTCCCTAAACAGATGTCATTTTTCAGTCAAAACTCATATTATCCAAGAAAATCTTACTCAAAGTCGTTCAAGATCTCTAGTAAACGTAGAAGGTATCCTGGGTTTCGCCAAATTGCCTTCTTCCTAAGATCACTTGGTAAAAGAACCATAACAAAAGGACATTAGAAGTTGCTGTAAGACTTCAAAAAAGAACAACTGCGAACTCAAGTTCTAGAAGTCACTATTCCTTGAAACTTGCACATTTTTAGCAGTCTAAACTCATATTTCAATCTGGGAATTCTTACTGAAAGTCTTTCCAAATCTTTAGTACTTAAGCACCATAAATGTAGACATTACGATATGCTTGGCCAAAGTGCTTCCTGTTCTTGATGAGTTCTCACTAAAGTGTAAAAACATGGGAAAGGATAATAGAAATTTCTGTTGGAATTCAAACAAAATATTCTTAAAAAGTTGCACATTTAGGCAGTCAAACTCATATTTCCATCCAAGAAATCTTACTGAAGTTAAGAGATAGAGATACAGTACCATAAAAATGTACAAGGTTTGCCGGGATTTCCAAAACTGTCATAAATAACCATGAGAATAGAAGAAGTACCTGTAAGAATTCAAAATAAATATTCCGGAAATTCAAGGTCTACAAGTCAATGTTCCTCAAAATTTGCACATTTTTGATAGTCAAAGTCATATCTCAATCTAAAAGTCTGACTGGAAGTCTTTCCAAACCTTTAGGTATTTTATGAAATGCAGTACCGTACCTTATGCTCGACCTCGCCAGAGTGCCTCCTTACTAAGATTATAAGAGTAAAAATCATACCAACGGATATTAGAAGTTTCTGTTCAAATTAAAATTAGATACTCCCTAAACTTTGCACATTTTTTAAAGCCAAACTCATATTTCAATCTAAGAAATCTTACTGAAAGTCTTTTAAAATCTTTAGACTTAAAAAGACACAATACCATAAATGTAGAAACTGTGCTGGGCTTCGCCATAGTTCCTTCTTCCTAAGATCAATAGATTAAAAATAATACTCATAAGGATCTAATATGTATGCTGAGTTTGTCTAAGCAGTGGAAACTCATATTAATTGGCCAGGTCTAGTTGTCTGCACAAAGAACAAGACAGAGAATAAACAAAGTACTTGTCTAAAAATTTCTCAAACAAAATGGACTTAGGATTAACTTACCAGAATATATTCCCAAGAAGGGTAGTTCGCTGTGAAATCGACTAATAAGAGAGCTACTTGAAAAAAGAAATAGAAATGAGAGACGAGTAAGGGATTGAAAGTCGAGAAAATATATAATAAAATATAAGACTTACAGCTGCAGGTAGTAGTCAGCAGTGCACAGGCAAAAAATATTGGGAACAAAAATAAAAGAAAAGAAGAAAAAACATGAAATGAACAGCTTTCAGTAATTAAAAAAAAAAAAAGGTTAAGGCATTAATCACTATTATTATTTTCCTCGTGATTTTGAGGCGGCCCATTTAAAATAACCACAATTTGCTTCAGCATTGGATGCAGGTCCCTGCAGGAAGAACAAAGACGTGCCTCTTGTTAGTTCATATATTCAGCTCTCTTATGAAGTTCGCACATAAAGGAGACAAACCCAATTGATGAGTAATCAGGAAGAACCTAAAATTAAGTTCAGCACAATCTATTTCTTTTATCTACTAACGGCCTATGGCTACTGGCTTCTCTAACCAACTAAAATCCTCCCATTGTAAGTAGTTGTTATTATTTTTATTATTATTTTAATTTGCCATTAATTGAACAGGCAAAAGTATCAATAAATTTTGCTCCATTTTCTCCCTTCACTTGTGTAATTTCGAAATTTCGAAATTTTTGTTTTTATTTTTTTTGCCTTTGTTTTTGCTTTGCTGTTTTGTTTCTTTTTTGTTTTTTTTTTGTTTTTCAGAAAAAGATAATTTGACAAGATTCTCTTAAGCTTAATTGAGTAGTAAAGTGGAATACCTCAGCACGTGCACAGACGAAAAATCGGCGACC
The DNA here is from genome assembly GCA_002914805.1 of Parasponia andersonii. NCBI lineage: Eukaryota > Viridiplantae > Streptophyta > Magnoliopsida > Rosales > Cannabaceae > Trema > Trema andersonii. The sequence goes on from JXTB01000386.1 coordinate 41,529, forward strand.
AAAATTTGGACCTTGTTTCTTCACAACTCGAGCAACACAAGGTTCTTTATGGCCCTTGCAAAGAGGAATGCTATTCTGCATCATCTGCTGTATCCTTTGCCACTCCACTAGAGCAACAGTATTCTTTTCTGAAGAACAAGTGTTCACTTCATCCTGATTCCAAGCTGGTGCACTTGAGTTCAACTCGTACCGCTGACTGTCACCTTGACTAAGGTTCTGACTCTGATTGTCCCCCATCCGAGGTTCGTTTGACTGATCAGTAGTCTCAATGATATCTTCCTGATTAGTAGAACTATCTGTACCATTGTCAACACCATTGCTAAGGATAGAACTTTTCTGGAAAAACGACATTATTGTGAGTTGGGACCGCTGGTTTTTCTTTGCTTTTTTCTTAGTCTCACTATTAGATGTTGTTCTGCTATAGTTACTCCCTGATGTAATTGAGGTAATACAAGAAACTTTGTCACCAGGACCTCCTCGAATCTTATCCCCTGTTGAAATGTTAACTTCAATTTCTTGGCTTGAAGAAGAACAAAGGCTTCCATGAGGTACACCAGGTACATCGCATAGGTTGAAAGGTCTTTTTTCTCTATCAGTACAGCTGCCAATAGTAGTACCTCCATCTGGAAATTGATTTGACACTTCATCTGACTTTATTTCGTTGGCAACTTGTCTTCTCATAAATGCAGACACTGCACAAGGCTAAGGGCTCAGTCAACTTGAAGTGTTGTAAGAGAAACAACAAGCAGGAGGACAAAATAAAAACTGTAAAAATTGAACATATCAGAGAAGAAGAGCATCATGTAGAACAAAGAAATTTCTCATACCAAGAGTTTGCTGGATACCATAAACCATAGGCATGTATCTGGCAGATAAAGATGGGGTGTTGTGTTTAGGGATGCTAGGAAGTTGCAGTAAGCTTGTATAAACAGGGGCATGATCAGAACCTTCCAGTTTGAGGCGCTGTCCTCCTTTCCATCTATTAGTGGGGAAGAAAAATAAGTCACACCCTTGGCCTGAGTTCAAAAGGCATCACTTGCATTCGAATGTATGTATCTCTCAATGCAACTTCATTTCTAGTTAAAAGAATTAATGGGCTGCACAACCTACCTGAGTGTATTTCCTGGTTTCCACCGTTTATATTGTGTCAATATATCACATTCCTCAATGTGGCAAGTTACGAAGCTGTGGCCTTGTTCACCCTGCTCTTGGTGCAAGCATGATCCAGCACATAGAATATGGTCAATTCTTGTCCCATAATTAAATTCTTCTGCACCAGTATTTTGTGGCCAGCATGTGTATGCTTCCCTTCTGCAGAAGAATACAACATGAACAAAAGAGAAATAAAGTAAAAGCAACTATACACTGAGATATGATAGAAATGATGGAGTAAATACAAGTGTAAGATACTAGAAAATCAGTCTCGTTTACATTTTCTCACAAGTTTTTTCTGAGAAAAGAAAGGCCAGCAAGAAAGAGCTCATGTTTTCTATGTCAAATCCAACTTCAATTAAGGATGTTGTACGGGATATTCGGTGAAGAAACTAGACACAGGCCGTCAAAATTGAGAAAAACACTAATCGAGGGTCAAAATAAAGATTCAACATCATACAAGGACATAATTTAAAATTATTCACGAGTTATGACTACAAAGTCCTATAATGTAAGCTGTATACCTCTCAGGATGTTTTTCTCTGAAAACATCACAGAAAGTGCCTCCATTACCCACTAACATGGATCGAAACCATCTTCTGAATCTACAAGCCAGTCAATAGCAAAACATTAGCGCCTTCGGTAACACTCCAACTGAAATTAGGCATAATTAGACAGTTCAAAACATGATCTTGATCTGGTCCCACTCCATAGTAATTGAGTAGCAGCTTACTCATTGTTTTCAAAATCTGGTCCTGCTTCACACAAATCTAAAGACGTGGGTGCAATGTTTAGATCACCTACAATAATTATCCTTCTTCCCTGATGCAGCAATGATTCCCATCTTTTCTAACAAAAAAAAGAGAAAAAAACAATCACCAATAGCATCAGACAAGTATAAAAACGAGAACTACATTTTGATTAAAGATAGTAAACATAGATCACAATTGCATGTAATCATAATTAATACTAGTCTTATTACGTATTCCAGTGTCTAAGGACAAAGTAGACTGGTAATGCTTTAGACACGGATACTTTTTTCTTTTTTTTTTTTTTTTTTAAAAAAAAAAGAAAGGGTCAAGAACAGGGAGAAAGAACATAATCTTGCAATCAAGAACATCCATTTTCCATAATTAAAACATAAGGTACTCCGAAATTAGAGAATACATGAAGCAGATATAATTAATTTTGTATCTACACAATCACGCTCATTTACATCATCTATTATGTTACCTTACCTGCAATATGTTGAAGAATTTGAGCTTAAACTCGATCCTTTCCGAATCGTCGCATACAGCTCGAGGCCCATACAAATTGAACAGAACTGGCCAAAATCTCAAACATAAATTCCACATTCTCCACACCATAATCAAAACGCAAAACTAAAACTCTTGACAACATTTCATGGTCGGTAGTATTTTAAACCCTTACTCACCAAAATGACTGTGATCAGTCATAACACAACGCCCCTCGCCATCAACCTTAAGAAGCTCATCCTTCTCAAACTCCTCAAGTCCAGGAGCAACCACCACAGGCGTTTCGCCTCTTCCTAATCCAGAATTCTCAACAAGAAGACCCGTGAAGCCTTCCTCCGCCGCCACCGGCAACGCCGCCTCGGTGCTCGAAAACGCCGACTTCACGCGGCAAAACGTAGCAACGCCTGAAATATACGAGTCGCAAAACGAACAAACACCAAAAAAAAAAAAAAGAAGAAAAAAAAAAAGATGCATGGGACTCGAGATTTTGGTTGAGGCATTTCATCAAACACCTTACCGGAGTAACCAGTTCGGCCTCTCTGGGAGGTGCGAGTGCAGGAGAAGAAGGACTCGTAGCCGTCCGCCATAACCAGATCCGAAGTCAGCTCCTGCCTCCGTAGCTTCGTCTCCTGGAAGCATATGACGTCAGCGTCGAAGGAATCGAGAAGCTTGAGGAGAGAGCCGTACTGTGAGATTCGGGGCCTCAGGCCATTGACGTTGTAGGTAACGATCTTCATATTTCGAATTTATATTTAAATTAAAATTAATATGAGGCCGAAATTACAAGCTTTCCCCGGCACAAAGAACAAAAAAAGAATAAAAGGAAAGAACAAAAAAAAGGGGTGGCTTTTGAATTTTATCATCGCCAACAACAGGAAGTAACTGTGTTGTGTCCTCGGGCAGTCAGGCTAACTGTCCGAGAATTCGTTTTATCATCTGCACGGCCAAAAGTGATGTCGTTGTGTTTTTTGTAATACGACGTGTCGTTTATTAAGTGACTGTGTTGTGTACTCGAGCAGTCGAGGCTAACTGTCCGAGATTTCGTTTTATTCTATGCGCGGCTAAAAGTGATGTCGTTGTGTTTTTTGTAATACGAATTACTTTATAAAAGCAACATGTCATTTTGATTTAATTTTTTTCGTTATTTAATTTAGAATTTTCATTTGTTTTTTTTACTACTTTTATTATGCCCAAATTTGGCATTTTGCTTTTTTTTTTTTCTTCCCAATTTCTAAGATACATATAGTTTGGTAATTAGATTCAAATGCCTGTTTATAATAAAAATAATGTAATTCTAGGAGTTTAGTTTTTCCTTCTTAATTTGATAAAAAAATATAGGGGTTTTTTGTGAGAAAATGAAATTTCTCCTTTTATTTAATAGTTTTCTTCGTTTTTTCTTTAAAAAAAAAAAAGAAAAATACAATTCATATTAGTTCATAAAAGAGTAACATTAGGAAGACTTATCTCTCTCTCTCTCTTTTTTTTTTTTATCTTTTTATCTAAAAAAAAAACTTGCACCAAATTATGAATATGATTTTCAACATATAGTGTGATTCCACTTTGATTTGTAATCAATGAGAGGTATATAGTAAATCTACTTTTCTTTTCTCAGAGCAAAAGAATGGATTTTGCTTACTTAAAAGAAAATGTGGTAAATAGATTGGAAGGATGGAAGGCAAAGTTATTATTGAGGGCCAGTAAAATGACATTGATTGTAATACCATTAAGCCTAATCCAAAAGTGCTACTTTGAAAGTTTTTTTGGGCTTACAAATCATCACTTAAATACACATGATCTTCCTAGAGTAACACCCGATGTGAGACTTGAAGCGTTACAATCTCCCCATATTAAGGGCCTAGCGTCCTCCCTAGGGGGTTCACATTCAATAGCCCACATATAACCACTACATGCGAGGTCCACACTATTCACCAGGATTCTGACTTGTGGTAGTTTTCCAAAGCTCACATAGGTATGAATTAGGTCGGCTCTGATATTAATTATAACACCATTAAGGTTCATCCAAAAGTTCTAGTTTGAAAGTAATTTTGGGCTCACAAACCACTTAAATATCCATGATCTTCCCACAGCATACTCGATATGAGACTTGAGAAATTATATTAATTCAATCAGTTATACAAAGCATGCCTGCCTATGTAATGTCTACTTTTAAAGTTCCAGTCACAATCTGTAGAGAGATTAATGCTACAACAAGGAAGTTTTAGGTGGCTGGGGATGAGTAAAAAAGAAAAGAATCTCGCTTTGAAGGCATATGATATTATTTGTCAACTAAAATCAAGAGGAAGGCTTAGCCTGGGAAGATTAGAGGATGTCAATATGGCTTTCCTAGCCAAACTAGCTTGGAAGAATACACCAGGAGAGAACATACATGTGTATGTTTGTTGAAATCAAAATATTACTCAACCTTGAACTTCTAAAATTCAAAGCCTAAGTTAGAAGATTTTTTTGTTTGGAAAGAAATTCGTAGCACTAGAGACTCGATTGTTAGTGGCGCTTGCTTCCTTATTAGAGATGGATCAAGGATTGATATTTGGACATATCCCTGGATACCATGGGGTACACCAGAATAATTAAGAGTTGTCTTCAATCCTCCATGATACCAGCTTAATCAAACTTTGATTAAAGTGAGCGATTTGATTATACAGGAAAATAAATGTTGGAATAGAAACTGGTTACAAACAGTCTTCCTATAATGCATGGTTGAGTAAATTACTAAAGCCCAAACTCTACCAAGTTCGAGAATTGGAAGTACTCTACTAATGGACTCTTTTCAGTAAAAAAAGCTTATTAGCTAAGCTAGAAAGTGTAGCTCAGGAATGAAAAGAGACTATGAAAAATTATCTGGAAAGCTAAGTTACATGAGAGATATAAAATTCTAATTTGGAGAATTGCATTAGACTATTTGCCAATAAAAGATAAGTTAGATCAAATGTTACATTCAAGGGAAGATGTTTGCTCTCTCTGTTTGGTTGAACGAGAAATAATATTACGTACTTTTAAGAATTGTGTGATTGCTAGAATGTTATGGTTAGGTTGAGACAAACCGGTTAAAGTGGAAGTTTTTGCTTGTCAAAACATCCAAGAGCTTTTTGGAATGGATCCTTTCCCAAATAAATAGGGAAGAGAGAGATAAGTTTATCTGCACGGCAGCACGTATCATAGATTGCCTATGGAAGGTCCAAAACAAGGTGATTTTTCAAGGCTTATAGGTAAAAATCTGGATGATCTTATAAGTTGCTATCAAGGAGAGAGCATTTCTTCTTCAAAGGGCATATTTGGAGAGTGAATAGATTGCAAATTCCATAGCAATCAACTACCCATCAAATGAGTGAAGTAACTCAAGTCCGATGCTTCCTTTGTTTAGTCTCAGGCATAGTTCAGAGTGATTTTTAGAAACTTGGAAGGAGAAATTATGTGGGTATGCTATAGATAGGATTGTGCTTTGAGTAAAATGGATGTTGAATGCAAGATTATTACGCTGACTCTTTCTTCAACTCTGGATTATAGGTGGCATCATCTTGTGATAGAACCACCAGATTGGAATGCATTAGCTTCTTTCCATAATGTTATAGATCTCAATAGTTTGTTTGATGTTATTTCTTTGAAACTATGGGGCCCATTTCTATTATACTCGCCGTGTGGACTGAGGGGTAATAGAACAGGTGGCGAGAAAAGAGTGAACTTAATATAAATCCCCAAAAATTTTATTTAAAATAACATGTGAGTTCTGTGTGACATAGCACGAACCTATTAACCCTCGTAAAAAAAAAGATAGACGTATCTGACTTAAGCATCGGAGAGTTTAGCAAGTGGCCACCCCGCCTCTCCGTTTAGAATCGAGAACATAGTCAACAAAAGCAGCAAGAATACATGGACAGTTAGTAGAAGAACGCCCCAACAGTTTGGCACTATCTGTGGAAAAGCACGAGAGAAAGAAGAATTAAAACCTTGAAGTCAATACTCTCCTTGAACAAAAAGTCGTACGATATTAGATGGCACCTTCAAGAATGATAACAAGAAGCACATGGCTCAATAGAGTTCCAGATCTAAACAGAGCTCAAAGCTCCCCAGAAGCGTAACCCAACTTAGAGCAAAACCTAGACCAGATGCTTGCTGCCTTAGTAGAAGCAAACAGGAAGGCGGAGATGGCTCATAAATCTGTCTTGGGCCTGAAAAATAAGGTTGCCAAAGTCTGCAGAGATAATTCGCCTTGAAGAATTACTGACAAGCAAAACTAGGAGCGAACAGAGGGATGATTTCGATGAGGAGGTTCAATAGAGTTCAAAGAACAACAACACGCCCCAGCGATAGGAGAAATCCTTGCACCAACCAGATCGCAAATGTAAGGAGGATAACAAAGTCACGCAAAGCATTCCTAGATGGGAGCAATGGTGGACATACAATACCAGAGAAATCTCGAAAGTGTGCCTCCTGACTGAAAGTAAGAAATGATGGTAGAGCTCAGTAAAAGATTCGGGGCCTACCACAGTATTGCTGACTTAGAAGAGCAAGCCGTACGAGGGATCAACTGAATAGTATTTGCTAACTGGATTCAATTAGAGCTCAAGCCAAAAGAACGTTAAAGTCATTCGAAGGGAAAATAGACCCCCTCGACCATATCTACCAATTTAAGAAGAAGATGACCTTAGAAACTAAAAATGAGGCTGTGATGTGCAAGGTCTTCTCCACCACCTTGGCAGGACCGGCCTTAGCATAGTTTAGGTAGCTCCTAGAGAATAAATAAATGGATTTGAAGATTTTTTGCAAATTTTTCTTGAAATAGTACGCAAATACAAAAAGGCAGTAGAAGACCATGCAGGATTTGGACCATTTGGAATAATCTATAGGCGAATCCTTGAGGGAATACTTGTCTTAATTTTTGGATATGATGCCCCGAATCCACGATGCTGATTCAATCCAAGCTGTGAGCTCTTTTGTTAGAGGCCTGCAACCGGGTTCTATATTGTTAGATCATCAGCTCTTAAATCTGCCATACGACATGTCCAATGTATTAGCAAAGTTAGAGGGAGTCTTTAGGGTGTTGGAGAGCAGTCAAAAGGCATCCAAAGCTTCTGCGGCAATGACAACGATATTGGCATAGACTCCAACCGCACAAGGAGTAAAAAGGCCGTACATACTAAGAGCCAACTCTAAAGTAGACAACCTCAGGTCAAGTTAACCAAGAAGGGGCATACTGAGAAAGAAATTTAAAGACTCTCTATCTAAATTTGAGTTCAACATAACAATCGATGTAATATTCCTCCAGAATAAAGACAAAGGTATTTTCAAAGACCCTCCCAAGTCCTCCGTCCCAGACCATATAAAAAATAGAAACAAATATTGCCAATTTCATAAAGACCATAGTCATGACACCGTTCATTGTCGTAGCCTCTACGTACAGGTTATGATGGCCATCCAAGTAAGAAAGTTAAAGCAGCACATGAAGGCAAACAAGAATCAATCTAAAGAAGGTGCCACCAGACAAGATAAAGGGAAGCAGACCCAAGTTTCGAGGTCTGGAGAATAGCCTCTAAGAATAATACCGATGATCGTTGGTAGACCAAAGCCTACCCAAAGCTAAGCAGGAAAAGAAAAGCTGCAGAATAGGACCGAAGAAAAGGGTGAAATGCTTGAGGAGGCTAGGATATTCTATAAATCACCTAACGATGAAGGAAAGCTACGCCTCTACCGTACCTATCGCCTTCATTCGGTAAAACCTAGCCATAATGCATCTACCCCACAATAACCCTCTGGTAATAAAACTACAGATTGTCTCTTCGATGGTGAGGAGGGTCCTGGTCAACAACGGTAGCAGCACTGACATACTGTTCCTCAACACCTTCGAAAACATGGGTCTGGATTGGAATACACTTAGGCCAACCTATTAACCCATGTTCATTTTCAACAGCAGCAAAGTCAACCCCTTGGGCATCATAATGTTATAAGTCTATGTCGCTGAGAAATGTTTGGACGTGGACTTTATCGTCATTGATTGTTAGTCCTCTTACAATGCCATTATGGGAAGATGGTGGATTCACACTATGCATATAGTCGCATCGACCTTTCATCAAGTACTGAGATGCCAAACAAAAGACGGTACTTATATAATAGACATCAGAGGCGACCGGGCTTCTACAAGGAAATATTTTTCGACTACTTTGAAGTAGACCAGAGAGACGGCGAAGCTCCCGACGGAAGACAAATGGCAGTTAAGGGATCGCTTGCCGGCATATATGAAACAAATTGAAGAAGAATCCGATAGGCTGGAGACCATAACTGAGAAGCTAGTGGCGATCCCTTTGGAGAATCAGACCCTGAAAAAATAGTCTTGGTCGAAGTCCTATTACCAGAAGAAGAAAGGGACAGGCTAAAGGAATTCTTAAGGCAGAACATGGATATCTTTGCATAGTCCCACAATGATATGCCTGGGATAAACCCTGTGCATGCCTGCCACTGGTTGAACATCGACTCTAATTTTCCTCCAGTAAGACAAAAACCTAGGAGATTTGCATCGTGGAAGAATAGAGCCATTAATAAAGAAGTAGAAAAGTTATTGGAGAATGGCTTGATAGAAGAATATATGTATCCCCGTTGGGTATCCAACCCAGTAGTGGTAAAAAAGAAGAATAAGGATGACTAGACTTGTATAGATTTTATCAACTTAAATAAAGCATACCCAAAAGACAGTTTTCCTTTGCTGAAGAAGGACTAAATAGTCGATGCTACAGCCAGCTTCAGTAGAATGAGTTTCTTGAATGCCTACTCTAGGTACAATCAGAACTTGCTATATGAGGAAGATCAAATCTATAGAGTATTCATCACAAAGTGAGGTTTGTACTGCTATAAGCGAATGCTGTTCGGTCTGAAGAATACAGGAGCAACCTACCAGAGGCTGATAAATAAGATGTTTGCCGAGTTGCTGGGAAAAATGATGGAAGTCTACATTGACGACATGGTCGTGAAAAGTAAAGAAGCTACAAACCATCTTGGGCATTTGGATGAGTGTTTTTGAATTTTAAGGTATTACCAAATGCATCTGAACCCCAAAAAGTGCATTTTTAGAGTATTCTCTGGGCAATTCTTAGGACACATAGTGAGCAGAAGAGGTATTAAAGCTAATCCGAACTAGTTATCCTCAATCGCGGATATACAAAGACCTTTGACAATCAGGGAAGTTCAGTGTCTGACCATGAAAATAGCAGCACTCAGTTGGTTCATCTCTAAGATGTTCGACCGATGTCGGCCATTCTTCCAATGTATTAAGAAAAGCTCATCGGTCGTTTGAGAGGAGGAATAGGATAAGGTGTTGATAGAACTTAAAGAATACTTAAGCTACCCACCCATCCTATCTTCGCTAAAGGAGGGACAATGCTTATACATGTACCTGGCGATATTCGAGGTGGCAGTTAGTGCAGTGTTGTTCATGAAGAAGAAAGTTAACAGAAACTCGTGTTTTATACAAGACACATGCTATTAGATGTGAAAATACAATATAGCATGGTTGAAAAATTAGTCTTGGTGCTGGTAAATGTAAAGAAGAGGCTGAGGCAGTACTTCAAAACGCATCTGAACCGGTATAGACGGATTTCCCTATCCGACAAATTCTAGCCAAACCAGATCTATCGAGGCATCTGACCAAATAGGTCGTCGAATTAGGAACATACAACATCGAGTACCAGCCTCGAATAGCTAAAAAAGGATAGGTCATGGCAGACTTCCTGTTAGAGATCCAATCTTTTGGAGAACTACTAAACCCACCATAAGTACATCTGATTCTGAGTAACTCAGCTTGGATCCTCTACACTGATAGATCCATAAATACCTTGGGGTTTGGCATCGGGATGGTCCTGCAGACCTTCACAAGGCGCAAGATAGAAAAAACCTTTAGGCTCAGGTTCAAGGCCACCAACAACGAGGCAGAATATGAGGCACTACTTTAGGGTTTAAAGTTGGCTATCCATTTTGGGGTAAAAAGTGTCATGGTAAAAACTGATTCCCAACTGATAGTAGGCTAGGTGAAAGGAGATTTTGAAGTGAAGGAGCCGAGGCTGCACAAGTACTTCTCAAATGTAATAGGGGTAAAACTCATTTCTAAAAATTCGACATTAAACAAGTGCCTAGGAAATGAACCAGAGGGCTGATGAGTTAGCTAAAAATACGTCGTTAGGAGAAACAATCAAGCATGCAGAGGTGCTACTAGAGAACGAGTATGCAAGGGATCTTGGGGAAAACCCTGCGCATTATGTGTTCATGATTGAGCCTAAAGTCAAATGCTGGATGATGCCACTTATATAATATCTAACAATGGGGAAACTACCAGAGGACCCCACTAAGGCGAGATCAATCAGAATGAAAACTGGCCAATACGTGATGGTGAAAGGATAATTGTATAAAAAATCAACAATGAGACCAATGCTAAGATGTATAAGCCCAGTGGAGGCACAAAAGCTGATGAAGGAAATTCAAGAAGGAGTGTGTGGCAACCACTCCGGTGGACAGAGCCTTGCATATGGCTCTACTTATTAGATACTTCTGGCTACACATAATAACTGAGATAGTCCAATTCGTAAAAAAAAATGTGATAAATATCAAAGATTTGCTCCCTTAAAGTGCCAGTCCACAAAAGAATTCATTCAAACATAACTCATTGGCCTTTTGCTAAGTGGGATCTGGATATTGTGGGAGAGCTACCTAAGAGCCTTGGCTGTAAAAGATATGTTCTGCTAACTACAGATTATTTCACTAAGTGGGTAGAAGCCAAGGCCTACACCACCGTCAACAAGGCAGACACAATATATTTTATCTAGAAAAATATAATTTGTCGGTATGGAATCCCAAAGGAGATATATGCTGACCATGGCACACAATTCTAGAATGGCAAACTTAAAGAGCTGTGTGACTTATATGATATCAAGTTTAGTTTTTCATCCATATGTTACCCCCAAGGGAACGGCCAAGCGGAAGTAACGAACAAGGCAATCTTTAGCAACATCAAGAAAAGGCTACATGAGGCTAAAGGAAAATGGTTAGAAGAGCTATCAGTCGTAGTATGGGCCAACTGAACTACTGAACGAAGATCAATATAGAGGACACCTTTCTTTATGGTCTATGGGTCAGAAGTCATGATCCTAACCAAAGTCGGTCTCACGACCCTTTGCTCTGAAGCGGTAAAAGATACCTCGTTAAACAAGCAGCAGCTAAGCCACAACACATACTTCTTTGAAGAAATTAGAGATGTGGCCCTAATTCATCTGACCTCTTATTACTAGTTGGCCAGATCCTACTATGCAAAAAAGTCAATGTTCGTCGATTTAATGCTGGAGATTGGGTTTTAAAGGCCATAATAGGAAACTTTTCAAAGCTAGATCCTAACTGGGTCGGACCCTATAGAATAAGTAAAGCACTCAACAATGGCGCATACGTTTTGAAAGAACTCAAGATTAGGAAGAACTTACCCAATACATGAAATGCCCAACACTTGAAAAAATAATATGTGTAAGTCTTTTGTAATTACTTCCATTATTGAATACAGAGTTCAAATTCCGCATAGATCAAAATGTAGGCCACATCAATTTACTAATTAATTTATTATTTACGAGGGTTTGGCTTTCAGTATCCTGACCCTTTTTATACTCTAAATCTACTAAGATATTCTTATGTATTAAAAATTGTATTATGGGTGTCATATTGTGCAATAAAATGCTTGCTAATGACCTAAGAATACATACGAATGGGAATGAGTTGTGCAATAAATACTTGCCAGCTGCCCACCCATTTAAATGGTAGGGAACAACTGAGCGATAAAATCCTCGCCAGTGAATGCCTTACGAAACAAGAAAAATGGTGTGATAGATATTATCACCAGCTTGAGCCCTCTAAGCGATTTGTTGAAAAATAGGTAAAGACTAATTGATGGCGTAACCAGGGTCTATCTATTGGAAGTAGATCCTCTAGGGTCTGTCCTTTAGAAATTGATCTAAATAGATTATGTGAAGTAATATATGTGAAAAGCTGATGAAGTCTTCGAACATAAAAACAGAAATCAAGATCGATTATTATTTATTCATACTTAATTATCAGTTACAGAATACATGGTTGATGAGTACCTAAACCCTTACGACCTTATTTTTCGAGAAATGGTCTGGGGTAAACATACAGGGTCACATTAGAATGATAATGCCCTATTTGCTTCCGATAGAAGAGTGCTGGCCTTTTCTTTAGAAACAATGGATCTAAGCAAGAATCGACCAACCCCTAAAGCTGACTCCTAGCACGATTTCATTTAGGGTCAGAAAAGTCTAACCATACCCGCAGATCAAATTCTATCAAGAGAAGCCTTGAGAATAGTTACATATCGCTATCCCTTAGTACTGGCTGAGCCATAACTTAAATCTCGATTTATGGAGATAATCTTGTCAATCATAGCTTAGAGAGACCTTATATATGATATCTAACCCTGACCAAAGTACAAAAAACAGAAAGAGGAAGACGAAATAAAGATAAGCAATATATGTCAGCTTTATTACTTAAACAAATTTTACAACAAGGGTCAATCGTACACTACATTACTTATATTTTACAAATATACAAAAGAGTGAAGACCCCTAATTACCTCTAGCGGAGGGAGGAATGCCAGGATTAATGCCCGATTCAACCTCGGCAGAGGGGATAGCGTCAGGCTCAGATTTGTCACTTGACAGCATAACCTCACTCAGCTCTGTGTCGGTCAACACATTAGGAGCAAGCCGATCCTCGGGAACGTTGGAAGTAGGAATTTGATCTGGTGAATAAGAGACAAGTATTATCTCTTTACCAACGAAGGTAGTTGTCGAGGGCCCATCATTCTTTTCATCGAGCATCCTCAATATATCAACAAGATACATGACGTTACTTTTGTCTCACAACTTCTATATGTAGTAATACCCAACAAAATAGTGGTCATTCTCGACACCTTTTTGCTCATCAAAATGGTCTGACATAACCACTAATTTGTGGTCCTCAAACTCTCTATTTTCCTAGCCAGATCTATAGCTCTCCCCAGAGATAATATCGACCTAACTCTAATACCTTGTTTTTAGTTTTTCTATATCAGCCAGCTTATTCTTCAGTGCCACTAACCTCAACTCTGCCTAATGCTGCGACAAATTAACCAAAAGATCTTTAATATCAGCTAGGTCTTCGTTGCACTCACAGGTCAACTCCATATGAGTTTTCTATTGGTAAATTGACCTAACACTTAGGAAAATTATGTATGCATGTAAATATAGAAAATACATTATCATATCATGAACGCAGCTAAACAATTAACAGATTTAGGTTTTAAAATTTTTCATGAAAATAGTTTTCATAACCATATAACATACATACATTATATACAGGATCATGTACAACATAAATCAAATCTAGATACAAAACCCTAAAGATGAGATTAGGGTTTACCGCTTGTAGCGTGTTCCTCCTTGATCTCCTTATTCATGGTGATCAAACCTCCAACCCTAGATCTTCTTGTCTATACTCTTGCTCTTGGTTAATGAGGCGAGTAGGTACCAAGTCGAAACCTTCATTGGAGAACGATCAAGAATGCCTTCTTGATCTTATGTAACACCGGGATATGAGATGGGACTGTGAGATAGTAAAAAACTTTTTCTCTCCTCTCTTTCTCAGCCTTGGCCGATTTTTCTCCCTCTCCCTATGTCTATGCGTGTGACTCTATATGAGTTACTGTGTAGTTTTTTCTCTCATATATCTTATATATATGAGACCAAAAACTGCTAACCCTAGTCTAATTAGGATTGGGCTTGTTCTCAAATTTGGGCTTTGGGTGTATTTTTATAAATATGTCTAACTCATGAAACTTATTTATAAAAATACTAACTTCTGTATAGAATCATTATTTTACACAGTTTCATGAAACTAATTTCACAAATACCACCAACCAATTAATGAGCTTAATTGAGCTAAACAAGGGACCTAATGAATTCAAATAATCTTAGCTCCAATAATATGATAAATACATAATAACTCTTATTATAGTATTTATATAAATATTATTAGTAAAGGGGATACTCCACTAAAGGCCCAATACTGCACTCTCATATTAAATATCATGCCTTTTATAAAGATTTAATCAACTAACCTTGATTAATCGATCCATCTAGTATATTCTATACCATATATAGAATCCCTATACAATGCCGTAGTTAGATATGTGAAATTACCGTAATACCCCTCCAGCACCTATTTACCTTTAAGTTACCATCTTTCAATCAAGGAATAATATTGTCGATAATTTTATTCTCAATGGCCATTTAGATAAAATTATCAACCAATTCAAAAAGTGAATACTAAGATCTTAGATTTAATTATTTTGTGAATCTTGAAAGAACCTAAAGTGGTATTAATGTATAATGTCCTTAACTATTTAGTGTTCCCATCAATTCATAAGCCATAACCTCCAATATGCCAGAGTTCACCTCTAATTTTATAGAGGTTAGTCTTTTAACAAATCAAAAGGCTATAATCTATGAAAGAAAGTCCAGTCAAATATCAAGGATTAAGATCTATATGGTAAGAGCTAATTTGTGATAATATAAGAATTGAGTTATGACACTCCAATTCTTTATATTACCTGGTCCAGTTTAATATATATAACTTGTTTATATTGTATTAGTATTTCTATCAGAGGTCAGATATTTCAATAATTTGAAACACATCATTCTCATTGAGATAGACAAACACTACAACCTATATTAAATAAAGTATTCTATCTTTATTTACAGATTGTAAACTACTTCATTTAGACTTCGATAAAGAAATAAGTCTCCCCATAATTAGCACTTAATCATGTTTGTTTCTTTATATACATATAAAGTCATAGAATCTTTTTTAGATGAATAAACTATTCAACTAAGATAGTTTAATCTAGCAAATATCATAATTGCATATAAGAAAAAGTTGTTTATACTCAAAAGGATAAAATTAGAAATTTGCTTTTTTAGGGCAAAAATCCCAACATTTTCAACAATTTATAATAGTCCAAGTGAAAATGATTGGTTACCTCATTAGACTGGTCGAGCCTGCATTACAGAGAGTAGGCCTCTAACTTTGCTTTCGTTTCGACTTTCTTTGCTTCTTTAGCCTCATCAACGGCTCTTTCACGGGCAATAAAGGCAACCCCCATCTCAGCCACAGCATTCTGCAGCTCCTACTTTTTAAGCTTAGCCTCAGCCTGAGCTAAAACAGCAAGCTCAGCTTGAGAATGCAAACTCGGAACCCGTACCTCAAAAGATCTAATCTTCCCTTCTACCTTGGCTAGTTCCTCGTGCTTGGCCCTTTCAGTGCTTAAGGTATAAGACATCACGGTGTTGACCCTAGCATCCTCCACGCTTCGATACAAGTTGATGTCTGCCTTCAGCGTAGTGAAAGAGAATTTGTTCTGCTTCGTCGCCGTAGTATTTACATTCAACGATCGAGTCAGCCCCTCAATATGCAATGAGTAAAAAGACTAAGTAACGACTAGCTGCAAAACAAACAAAAGTCAGGTTTGCATTGAGAAATTGAGGTTTCAATCTTACTCACTCTTATTTTGAAGATAACAAATATGTAATTTAGTACTAATGATTTACCTTGAGTGTGTAGTAAAATAGCTTTAAAAGTTCTAACTCAAGTTAATCAAGGAATCAAGCTTAAAGATGGATGCATATTGGATTTAATAGAATCAAGCTTGAAGACGAAAAATCAAGATACAAGACCGTACTTAGATAGAGTATATTTTATACTTAGTCTTGTATTTGGTTTAGTTCATTGTATATAGATTCTCTTTGCATTGACTCATACTTTCAAAAAAAATTTCAAACTATCTTAAGGTTAAAATGTTTATTTTATTTTAGATGTTTGAAAATAAGTATCATTTTAAATCTAGCTAAATTCCATTCCTCATAATAAAAAATATTTAAAAAATAATGAGATTTAAAATATCGACTAAAAAGAAACCAAGGAAACCAATCAGTAGTTTCTGGTCCTAAAATGGTCGACTACTACAATGCGACCATTTGACTGTTGTAGCTAAACATCACCATCAGACTCTAATAGCTAATAAAAATGGCTGACACTTTTTTGGCAAACAATCAGTCGTGATCGAAACCGATTAGTTTTTAAAGATAACTTTATAAAGAGCAAAATTTGACGATTTAGAATGAGAGAATACAAACCTACATTGATTCTTAATCTGTTTCTAAGTGCAAAAACTCTCTTTTACTCAAGTTTAACTTTCAAATCATATTAAGTCAATCTTAGAGTATTTATCGTATATTGTTCTCAAATCTCTTAAGCCAAAATTATATTTATTACTTTTGAGAGGAAAGTTCTTGAGTGTGTTCACTCTTTTATTGAAAAACAATTTGAGTTGAGGTGAGATTGGCACCAGCGTAATAAACAACCTGATTTAGATGAGGTTGTCACCGGAATTTAAACAACTCATGTATAGGTGAAGTTACCATCAGAGTTTAAACAACCCATGAGTTAGTGAGGTTGGCACCATTATCTAAACAACCCAGTATAGGTGAGATTGGCATCGGAATCTAAACAATCTGAGGTTAGGTGTGATAGACCTAGAGTCAAAACTATTATAAAGACTAGGGTGTGCCAAGGAAGAATTGACTCGGTTTGTAAAAGGGTCTGTCAAGCCCACAATCTTGATCTAATTGTGGAATGCTCAATACATGTTACCAAGTGCCAAAGACGTAGGCAAACCGTTGTATTTGTCAAACCTTGTAAAAACCGAGTTTGTATTTTCTCTATCCCTATATTCTTTACTTTAATGCAAAATATTTGATTATATATTTGATATATAGTGTGCTTAATTTACTTGATATTATTGCCATATACTTGGTATTATTGTTTGTTAAGCTTCAAAGTTTAAAAATAATGGTTTATGGTTTTGACATAATTGAAAAGTTTCTTAAAAAGCTTTAAAACCCAATTCACCCCCCTCTTGGGTAGTCCATCTTGGGCTAACAGTTTGTAGCATTTAAGAAGATGGCGATGTCAACTGAATGACCTAAACCTGTGTAATACTGTAGCTAGTAACGAGACCCACATTCTCTAGAGAGAGTACTTCCAGCTTGAATTTTGCAGCCAGATCCTCCCTTTAAGCATCATTTGCGTCTGTGGAATTCGACTCCTCCATGCCAAGGATATCTCAACAGCACCTCTCGATGCTCCTGGAGTAGGGGGAATGGAGGCAAGAGAAGGTGGTGTATCATTGGCAATGGAAGACTCTACAGCCACTACCAGTGCATCACCAACGATAGAGGCCTCCGTGGCCACTGCCGCCATAACAGCCTCAGTAACTACCTCCTAAGAGGGTCTATCCATTTTTAATTTTTCAGTCTTATCTTGACCAGTACACTCAGAGAGACCACTATACGTAGACCTTCTCCTCCTCATGACGGTCAAGGTAGTGCTATCATTGTTGTCTGAAGAAAGAGTGGGTTTACCCCTCTTTACTACCAGGCTCTCTTCCTCTTCAGCTGGGCCTTCATCGCGACTCCTCTTTAATGGGGCTGGTAGAGAAGAAGATAAGCAGAACTTAAGTCTGGGTGCTCCACCACTAAGCTCTGCAATTTCCTTATAGAAGTGAATATAACCAGACCCAACCTTCTCGCCAGACCCCAAACCCACCTTTAGCCCGGAGCTAAGGGCAGGGGCATCTGATATAGCGGAACCTCCTGGCAGGCTCGAGGATGCCTCTTTGCCGTATTTGATCACTATGTTCGACATCTCCAGAGCTACAGGCTTGTTCGCCTGAGAAGGGGACACAATATCTACGTCATCCCTGGATACGAATAGTCCTTCCAACTCGTCATCTGAGTCCGTATCATGGGCACCGACCCCCTGCACTCTGACCTCTTCCTCGGGCGACACAACCATACATCACATGGCAGGAGATTTGGGTCATATGCAGTGGATAACAGTACTCCCTTGGCCAGGAAAGGGTCTGCTGAAGAACTAACATCTGAACTAATAAGACACAATCTTTAAACAAATAATAAAAATAAAAATAAAACATAATAGAAAAAATAATAATAATAAAACCCTACCTTTGATTTTTTTGAGGGCCATGACCTCTTCGCTGTGGAGCCTAGCACATTCCCTATTCATGATCCCCACAGCTTCCTTGAGCTCATGGCTAGTCAGTGCAACCAGGTCATTAGGTCGCACCATCTGGTTTGAGGCCATAACCTAGCGACTGACCATGGCAACACAGTTCTGTTCTTCCTAATGGAACCGATTCAACATCGAAGCATTAAGTCAGCTCCAGAGGTATTTGGTGATAACCCATGTGTCCAGTAGGAAAGAAAGGAGCGAAACCATTCTTGGCATTATGTTCATCACTTAGGGGCTCATAACAGCTTGAATGTAGCGACAGTCGCTAGATGACCTGAAAATGATGACTCCCTCCAGCTCTTAAAGTCGGCCCGCTAACAGTCGTGGGTCAAATCTTCTTTCTTCTGAAGAAACTACGTGGAATCAGATTTCAAAAATAAAAAGAGGGGCACATGTAGACCCTAAAAGATAATATATTACTTATTGTGGGTAAAATACAATGGGATCTAGAAATGCTCTCCATTCATCCATGGAGAACACCACGCTCCCCCGATAGCATACAACTTGGAATGGGAGTCCTATTACTAGAAAGTGGGGTATAAGCTTTTCTTAGAGATGAGGGTAAGTTTGTAGGTATAAAAGACTACCTCAAGGTCAATATGCACGTTCAGCAGCACAAACAAAGCTGAAATCCCAATCAGAATCATTTCTCTGTTGGCATTAAGCTACATGGGATAAATCCCTATTGACGAAAAAAATTGATGAACGAAGGGAGGAAGAGGGAACTGTAGCTACTCGAGGTGTTTCCGTCCTAAGATAATGAAACCCTCGGGAGAAGATGGATACAAATACCAGTCAGTAGGACCCTTAACCCTTTGGAGGGTAACCCCGTTAGGGAAGCAAAGCTGCCTCCTCAGTGAATCTACCTCAAAATCTGGAATAGGGCGGAGTTTTGGCTCTAGTTTGAGGCCATTTCTGTAAGAATGAGTAAGAAGTCGAAGATCTTAAGAAAAGAAAATTTTTGAAACCTTAAGATTTGGGAACACAAGAAAGTTTGGGAGAGAAAATGAGTGTACCCGAAGAATTTTGATAAAGTGAAACAAGGGGCAAATGTGTATTTATAGCAAGGCAAATGAAGAGTCACCTCTCTAAAAGAGCAATGGGAAGAAAGTTATAAAGACAAAAGATTAAAAATTTGAAAATTTACAGCATAGGGAAATATGCGCCTACATATGTAACTGACAAATAATGATATATTTAAGCCATGTTTTCACTATTGCATTAATGGGCTTTAGACGTGATTTCCCCTTCCTAATAATTGCGAGTCCATCGAAGGGGAAATGAGGGTAGTTGTGAAGCCCATTTTTATTATACTTGCTACATGGACTGAGAGGCAACAGAACAGGTGGCGAGAAAATAGTGAACTCAATATAAATCCCTAAAAGTTTTTTTAAAATAGCATGTGAGTCTCATGTGGCATAGTGCAGACCCATTAACCCTCGTAGGAAAGAGTTGATCCATCCTCAAACTCGTATCGGACAAACCCTGGACAGGGTCAACTAATCCCAAACTTCTTTTCGAAAGGCCTGAAGGGTCGGAGGGCCTAGAAGGTCGGAAGTCTTATGGTGTCTTCGACTGACTATCATTACAAACGACACTTAGTCCCAAATTCAGTTAGAGTATTTAATGCTACATCGTAGCCACCATGTGTGTTAGGTGAACCAACTTAACAGAGCAGCATACAGCTACGATCTTTTCCTTCTGGACGTGTATCAGAGAAGATCGTGGATGACAGTTCATGTCAACTCAGGAAAGATTGTAGTATCTATAATCCGTAATTTTCGGTGGATATGATGATAAAAAAAAGTAACTGATCCTAAAATTAAGGGCCACTAAGTTCCTAATCTCGAGGTATAAATATAGCACATCATCTTAGTAACAGGTTAGATCTTCTTCCTGCTATTAGATCTTCTTCCTGCTATTTAACTCCAGAAAAAAAATAGACGTATCTGACTTAAGCATCAGAGAATTTTATATGTGGCTACCCCCGCCTCTCCGTTCAAAATTGAGAATGTAGTCAACGGAAGAAGCAAAAATACGTGGACAGTTGGTAAAAAAACGCCCCAACAAAAACATGTTTCTAAACTTCTAAATATTAGAGTAAGTACACTTGCTAAATGAGCTCATTACTCTAAGTGTATTTGCTTAACGAAGTCTTGAATTTTCTCAGCAAAAAATGTAATTTTTTCTTTTTCTTTTTCTTTTTCTTTTTCTTTTTAAAATAATTTTTCTTTGAAAAAATGAGTGTCACTTTGTAAAATTGGACACCAGCCTCAAACGACAGATATTCTATCGTCGTAAAAGTGACAAACGGGTCCGTAAATGAACGGGTGAAGCAAAACTATTCCGTGCTCCACATGTCACTGAATCATCTCCATCACCCATTCAACTATTCTGTGCTCCTCCTCTCTCGTGACCTCGTCAGAATAACATTTTCACAATATAAAATTAGAAAATTAAAAATTCTTTTTATTTATTTAAAGAAAGAAAAGAGCAGAAAAGAACTGGGTTGATGAATCGGGGAGAGCTGAGAGATGAAATTAGTGCTAATTGGGTTTTGCCCCAAAGTTTCTCTGTGAATTTTGCTGAAGCAAAACCCTAGAACTCGAACACCCAAATCTTAATCTTAATGTGACACAGACGAAGCTGGTAGCTATGGAACAATGGAAGCCCGACGATTTCTCTCCAGCTTCAGCTTCGGCTCCAGCTCCTTCTTACACTCGCTCCCATTCTGATTATAGGTTTTTTCCCCCCTATTTTTCTCTATTGTATTTCTTTCTTCAGTTCATTTTATTGGATTATATATAGATATGATTAAGGCATAAATTAAGAAGTTTTAGTGTAATAAAGAAGAAAGTTTTTGAAAGCATCTTTGCTGGTATAAATTTTGAATCAAGAGACAAGTTTAATTTGTTGCTTATATTGTTTATTGCTCTCTTTTTTCTTTTTTTTTTCCCCTGAAAATGTATAAATTGTGCTTAGTTATGTTGTTATTGCATTGCGGGTCCTTCTCTTTGGGTTTGGTTTGGTGGTCCTACGTTGAGTTAATTATTTATGTGAATTTGGAATCACGTTTCTGTAATGTTAATATGAATTTATGCTGGCATATGAAAATTGTTAGATAGGCTGTAATAAGAGCTTCAATTGCTTTAATTGGGCAAAGTTTAGACATTGTGAAGTCGGCAAATCATATGATTTGCGTAGCTTTTCTGCTTCAATTCAATTGCAAACCTGTCCCTGATGACTGAAAGAGAAACGGCTTTAAGTTAGGTCTTCATTTTTGCATACTTTAATTTTTATAGTTTCATCATTCTTTTGGTGGGTGTTCTTTCTCTCAGACAAAGGACTGATGTGGATGTGGATCCAATAGCTGCAAGAAAAGTTCAGAAGGCAGACCGTGAAAAGTTGAGGAGAGACCGACTAAACGAGCACTTTCTTGAGTTGGGGAACACATTAGGTATCATAAAAGCATGGCTTATTTGTACGACGTTGTTAATTACAGTTTGGTGGCTTTTTCAGTAGCTTAATTTTCCGTTATGTCTAGCAATATCTAATTCATAGCGACACAAAAGCAAATTTGTTGGAATACCTTTTGGTGCCAGCAAAATGCTTGCTGTTTGAATATTCACATTGTTACACATGAAATACAGATCCCGATAGGCCAAAAAATGACAAGGCAACCATCCTCATGGACTCGATTCAAATGCTAAAGGATTTAGCTGCTGATCTTAACAGACTGAAGGCAGAGTATGCAGCACTGTCTGAAGAATCACGTGAGGTGAAATTCTCCTTTTGTATCGTCTTCATGGTTGCTGAGACTTTTATCTCCCTTTGTTATCAATTATTGTTTGCTACAAACAGCTGACGCAGGAGAAAAATGAGCTTAGAGAAGAGAAGGCATCTTTGAAATCTGATATAGAAAGTCTCAACGTTCAGTATCAGCAGAGAGTGAGAGTTATGTTCCCATGGACCGCCATTGATCCTTCTGTTGTTATGGGTCCGCCGTACTCGTATCCAGTGCCTGTACCTGTTCCACCAGGTCCAATTCCTTTCCATCCTTCATCACAGCCATTTCCATTCTTTGGAGCTCAGAATTCTGGTGCTATTCCAAATCCCTGTTCAAATTTTGTCCCATATCCAACTCCTGCCAATCCTCCAGTTGAACAGCCCACGTCTCAGTACGCATCCACTTCCCACGTTTCAAGTAAGCAAGGTTCCAAAAGCAAGTCATCAGATCAGCAAAAGGGAAGCAATGCAGAAAGAGGTGATGTTTCTACTGATGTAGCAACTGATCTTGAACTTAAGATGCCGGGATCATCAGCACAACAGGTTTGTTTTTAGATTGTAGAAACAACAAACTGCAGAAATGTTTGGCACAATAATGACTTGACTGAATTAGTATTTGCAGAACTCGTTTTCTGGGGGTGGTAGGAAAGGTAAGCAATCACAGAGGAAGGAAAAGACTACCACAGATGGAAGCTCTTCAAGTAGATATTCATCTCAAGTTCTTCAAGATAGCTCCGCCAACAGCGTGAGTGACGTTCCAAAGTCTTAATAACCGAAGATTATTCTAATTGCCTTTTGCTGCTGACAGTGCCGAAGAATGAGCTTTTACACCTGTTTGATGTTAAACTGTTCTGAGTGTTCTAACCAATTTCCAGTATAGGAAAAAGGTTTTCTTTGCTGCCAACAGAGAAAAATTGAGGCTTATGGTTTTCGGTTTCCTTAGATGGGGAACTTGAGGTATTAAGAGTTGTTCAATTGTCTTTCGATTGACGCATCTAGTTCTCTCATATTCTTCCGGGATGGCATTAAAAAATGCTCCACTTGTCAAATTCATACATGCTCTAATGGTTGGATATCTTTGTAAATTATCTGTACAATATGTTTAATGATCTAGCTGTATATTCCACTTCCAGATCAGGATTAGTAAACAGTATATAAAGCCATCAAATTTGGCATTTTGCATTCGAGTCTTTTATAATGCCACGGCCTACGGCCTCTACAATCCCTACCAGCTAAAAGAATTGTTTTTAAGTTTAAACTTAATATTTTCTCGACGGAGAGGCGAAAGTTTCTAATTGTCTAAAGTTTACTCGCTTCTAGCATTTCTGCTTTCTGTCTGGAGCTGGTACCCCCTAGTTGGTAAGTCCTAATCGGTCGTGTACTTCAACTTTGGAATACAATGATCATTTATAAGCAATTAAAAGCTAAGAATGAATTAATTTCGAAGAGCAACTAGACGGCCGTAGATGAAATCCACCACGATTTCATTGACTTTTTATTTATGTCACACATTACAATTTGTAGGGCACAAACCAAGAAATACCCAACACTCCACAAGGATGTACACTAGTTTGCAACCACAACACTTGGAGCCACCTTCTGCGAACATCTATCCACAATCCAACATCAACCATGATATAACAGATGGTCTGCGAATTGCATTCACAATCCAAAGCAGAAGAATCCTATTCGGTGAACCCTTTCATTTGAAAATGTTCCATGGAAAAGATTGTGGAAAAAGATGAGGGCCCTTTGGACTTTGGAATATAGAACTGCACCTCTCTTACTCTTTCTTTCTTTTAATTTTCAAAATTTTAATTTTAATCTAAATCTTTCTAGGGTTCCGAGGGCTGGTAACATTTCGTGAACTAATGCTCGCAGTTCTGAGAAGCCGGCGGAATTCTGATAAGCTTATTTTCCCATCTTTGTCAATATCAGCCTCCTCAAGAAGGGGGTCAATGGAGCCTCGTAAGCCCGTGTGCTGCAAAAGAAACGAATCTTAGTAACAGCTAAAGCAATAACTTCAGATAAAAAATATGGCAAGCAAATAGCATTTTATCCCAATTTATATTATATATATATAAAAAAAAAAAAAAAAATACTACAGATACAACACCAACCGTTCTAAGTTCCTCCGGAGTTATAAACCCATCTTTATCTATATCGAATTTTTGAAAAGCCGCTTGTGAGCGCTGCTGCCACTTGTCAGAGTCATGTTCTTCCAATTGATGGACATGAAGAGTTGCGGCAACAAACTCAGAGAAATCCACAAGCCCATCGGTGTTGCTGTCGATCTGCATAAAAAATATAACTTCACAGTCGTACACAACGGAGAGGAAGCATCATTCATGAGCTAAAGTCTAATTCATGTGTAGATAACACTGCCATAGTTTGAGCGGGTAAACAAGGGCATTCAAAGAAAATAGTGCCCAGATGAAAGAAATAATTAAGCCACTTGGAAGAAAGAAGAATCGAAATAAGCTTTCGGGTCACCGACTAAACAACATTTTGTGGTATATACTTGTATGGTGAAAAACAATGAGGACTAACAGAGAGGGTTTGAAAGACCTACAGCTTGCAATATCTCTAAGACACGTGAATCTTTCATTTTCCAAGGGAGATCTTTTGCAAGGGCCTGCAATAACACCATATTTGTTAGCATAAAAGCAAAAAAGTGCCTGATGGTGATAAAATATTGATAGAGACGTGGCCACCATTTTCTTAAAGAAGAGAGTAAATGTGGCGAAAAATATACCTGTCTCATTTCTTCAAGACTAATAGAACCATTCTTATCCACATCAATTGCATCAAATTGATCTTTGAGATCAGAAAGCTCCTCATCATCAAGTGTGCTAGCCAATGCCTGGAAGACCATCAAACAAAATGAATAATTGAAATAACTCTTGCCGTCTTTACTGATCCAACAATTAAAGAAACACCTCACCCTTAGAGCAAACTGTTTCAAACGACTGTACTTCACGAACTGCCGCATGTTATTCAGAACAGATATATCAATTGGTATTTCTGCCGATGCAGTTCCTCCTTCTCTAACCCAAGGATGAGCTGGAAAGTTCAAACAAATCATAAAAAGATTAAACAAAAAACAAAACTTTCAGTTCTTTCCTCTCCATTAAAACTCTTGCTAAAAGATAAGAGCAAACACCAGGCATTCTAATCTGGCTGTTCTGCTAGCCAAACATAAAACAAGTAGTACATGCAAGGAGTAACCCTCTTAATACCATTATCCCAAAATGCTTATAAATAGCTTAGCATTTCTGCATCACCAAAATAATTAGCATCTATTTCATGAAGAACAGAGAGTAGGCACATACATAGGGCCTGAGCAGCAGTTAGCCTTGCTCTAGGATCCTTCACCAATAACTTCTTTACAAAATCTTTAGCACTGCTACTTACACTTGGCCAGGGCTTGCGACGAAAATCAGGCTTGTTCCTTAAGACCTGAATGAATGAAATGCAGTTGATTAAGGATTCAAAAGAAAAATTTACAAAGGATAGCAAAAGGGATTTGTAATCTAATAAAGGACACCCAAAGAAAACGCTGGAAATAGTTGCAAAAATCAGATATGAAATTAAAGAAATTAAAGGAGCGGCCCATATGAAGTAAGTTTTAGGAAACAAAAAGGCTGAAGGATGAAAGAGGGTCAAAGTATCCAGCTCTAGCTCTCCCTGTCATGGTAACTGGAGGCGTATTTTCAATTTTTTTTTTTATTTCCGGATACAAAACATGGAAACTGGAGATTTGGCATAGAAAGTAACAACCCTCTCAAAAAAGTAGGTAATTGGTGATTGGCATGTTATGTTAAGTCCATATATGAGCAGTTAAAGGTGCAAATATCACCAAATTGAGAGGAAAAACAAATCTACAAGGACTAATTAAAGAAACAGGTATTGCAATTGTATCGAAATTAAGAATGTACTACACCTCCTTAAATATACCATCCTCAGTCTTATCCCAGAAGGGGCGCCTCCCACAGAGCAAAATATAGGTGATCACACCAATACTCCAGACGTCAGATTCAGGCCCTGACTTGCGTTTCAATACTTCAGGAGCAACGTAGTAAGCACTGCCCACAATATCTTGGAACTTCCTTCCTGCATATTATACAGGGAAAGACAGTTTTAATGGTTTCAGACATGAAAGGCCAGAAACCCAGCAACAAGGCGGAATATGAAAAAACCCCAATGGAAAGATGCCAATTAAAGCAGTTATAACCATACCACAGCTCCAAATGATAGAAAAGGCAGGCGAAGCAAATGCCCATCTCACAGGGTCCTCACCATATACTAACCTGGTTTAATGAAGTCTGACAGACCAAAATCTGTGGCTTTCAGAGGCGAGTCCTCTCGACTTGACTTGAATAGAAAATTCTGCAATCAAAGAAGAAAAGTTAGGGAATCATTTCAAAAGAGAATTGACACGAGATGCTTACACTTGGACATGCTATGTGTGCTAGGGAGCAGGGCTGTACCTCTGGTTTCATGTCACGGTGTACTAAACCGTGTAAATGACACTGTGCAGCAACCTTGAGCATTTGACGTACAACTACTGCTGCATCCTTCTCAGTATAACGGCTATCCTTCCTGATTAGATGTGGCAGAATAGTTAATTTGTGGTCATTGCAACTGTCATAATCAAATGGTCGAACAGAAATAAATCCTACAGGAAGTTAATATACAAGAGACTAATATCTTATCAAGAAATGTTCTTACTTGGCCAAGATACGATCCAGCAATTCGCCACCCTCACATAATCTTAAAAAAAAAAAAAAATCATGAACAAGAAAACATGTATAAGGATACAAATCTCGGTGTGCTTTGCCCAGATTTTCATAACAATAAACTAAGCAAAACATGTCCAGTAGAAACCAGTTAACACTTACTCCATAACTATATACACGTAAGAATCATCCTCAAACGCGTTATAAAACCGAACCACATTCTCATGGCCAGTAAGTTCTTGCAATATCTTGACTTCTCGCTTGACATCCTCGACAGCAATAGGAAGAACCATCTGCTACCAAATCCAATGATTTTAAGTCTCCAAAAAATTAATTGAAAATACAAAAGACACACTGATACTTGCTACTGTTAGGAGTAGGACTGCAACCAATTATTTGCAATTGGACTGCAACCAATTATTTTCATGGAATTGCAAGTTCACAATAAGATTTCTTTAACCAAACTTAAGTATACACTGCTAACGTTAATGCATGGAATATAGACTCAACATATCTTTCACGGGTCCAGAAGACAGTTCAATCTGGAAAATATTGCAGAAACCCAAATTGAACCCCATAATAGAAATCAATCCTCCATGCTCGAGTGGAGAAAAGGAAAAAGAATAGCTAATACTGCACAAAGATATGAACCCATATTCTAATAATCAAGCACAAATATAGGGTATCGAATCCCTAACTGGAAAGTGGGGAATCCACAGCAAAGTCAACAGACATTTGAGATCAAACCATCATCACCAAAATGCTAAATTCATAAGTAGATTCTCCAGCACCCAATCAGATATTCCTCCACAATCCCAAAATCCCATCTCAAATTTCTTCTAAACTTGATTAATAATCATTTTAGTCAGCTAATTTAGAACCCAAGCAATTAACCCAAAAACCAAAAATAAGAAAAAAAAATCACAAACCCGTATCAAAAAACGAAATGAGAAAACCAAAATCCCTAGAAATTTTCCATGAATTGGTCCAAAACGAAGAAAAGGAAAAAAAAAAAAAAAAAAAAAAAGAAGAAAACCCAAGTTATAAATAGAAAGAAGAATCACCTTGTTCTTCTCAATTCTCTTGACCGCAACTCGATCCCCATTAGCCTTGTCAGTAGCAACATATGTATACCCAAATTGGCCATGACCCAACAATTTCCCGATCGTGTATCGCTTATCAAAATCCTTGTCGTACCCAAAATCCGTACGCTTCCCGCATGGAATCAACCCGCTCTGTCGCCTTGCACCATGCTTATCTTTGGGGTTATTCTGATGATTAGGCTGCTGCTGGGTATTGGTCCTTTTGTTCTTCTGGGTCTCATTCCGCTTGTTCTGTCGTTGATTATGGTGGTGGTGGCGCGAGGCTTCCTGTACGGTCGACGACGTCGTTTTGGTCTGCGCTTTGGCCGCTTCTTTGCGATTGTGGTTAACGGTGGTGTTGTTGCTGTTCGAGCCACTGACTTTGGCGGTGGATATACAGGCACCCATGGTGGTGTTTGGAAGAAAGGAAAGTATGAGAGAAAATGAGAGCTTTAGAGGTTTTAGAGGAGAAAACCATAACAGATTTCTAATAAATACAGGTAACCATGGAGAGAGAACGGAAGGGGGGGAAAATAGAGAGGAAAGACTGGAGCAGATAGGAGGAAGAAGAGAAGAAGGAGAGGAAGGATCAATGGTGGTCAAAAAGAGACTTTTGAAAGAAAAATGGTAATGAAAATTTAAACAATAATACTAATATACTAATAATAAATTAAAATGAAAAGCCCAGATTCCAATGTGCAGAAGCCTCCCATCCAAACTCCCGTGTTTTTTTTTTTTTTTTGACGGGTATTTCTGTTATTTCATTTTATTTATTTGAAAATTAAATTAAGTTAATTTGTTCTCTTATTTTTTTTCTTTTTTTTTGGGGGGGCTTGTTAAAGTTCAACTTTTCCCAAATATTTATATTCAATCTTTTTTACCACGTCAACCCAGAAAGGCAAAAATGTAATAATGCATTGCACCATATGGTTAGGTGGTAGTGTACTGAATTAAAATATGTTCTGTATTATCATTGTCCACGTTGGTTTACTTGTACATAAATTTCAGGTTTTTCTTTTCTTTATTTTTATCTACAACAGATTTTAATTTCCAAATTCACATAATATCTCGTGAGATATTGCTTGTAAAAGGTTCATGATTTTTCAGTGCAAACACATTTTCATTTCCATTAGAATGATAAAAAAAGAAGTAACAAGTTTTATCATTTGTGTCGCACATTTTTGCCTTAGAAATAGATACATATGTAGCTTGAAGCCTTGAAACTAGTGGTTTATGATTGATGAAGATTAGTTTCATAGTCATATGAAATTATTCAAAGTTTCAAACTTATAATATGATTAGGTAAAACCAAATAATGTATAATAAGCTTTTATATCTATAAAGTTGTCATGCAATTATACCCAATTTAAATGACTTAATACAAAAGGAGAGGTGGTGGGGTTGGATGATGTGAGACTTCTAATGTTAAGAACAAGTTGTCAAGTAGACGATTGAGTATACATAACCAAATTTGGATACACATTTTCTTGTTGAATGTTAATATCTTCATTTATGACGAAACAATTGTTTTCTTTTTTCTTAATTAGTGTTATATCAAAACAACTGTGAAAAATCATAATAGAAGTCATTAATTATACGTAGGTCTTAATATTAAAGTAAAAACTTTCCTAAAAAAAAATTAAAGTAAAAACTCTGATTACAACCTATTAATAAGCAATTATTTTAGTTATTCTGTCATCGTTGTCTTTATGCATTCTACGTGATTTTTTTATTTTTTTTTTTAAAAATAAGGCTTAATTAATGATCACCACTTATTACAAATTTAAAAGAAAATAACACACACACTCTACTAAGATTTGAACCTTTAACCCCTCTAAAATCACATACACATCCCTTAAACCTTGGACCAATTGAGCTAGCTCCAGTAGACTCTTCGTGCATTCTACGCGATTATTTATGTTGAAAGCAAAAATTGGCTTAAGTGACCAATTTTCATAGGCCAATGACAAAGTTTTTTCAACGTTTTCCTTTTGATATCCATTTTTTTTAAAAAGTAAAACAAAAGAATCGGTATAAATTGATCAAATAATTATAACAAGACTATTCAAATGAAATTAGTTACATAGTAGTCCATGGAAATTTATAGAAGTGAAGTGGTCCTTATGTGTAGTCCATATATTACATGGATAGATAGAGAGAATAAATATGAAGGATGTGTTTTTCCAACATCATAGAGCAAGGTTATGCATAAAATAAAAGAAAAGAAAAAGTTTGTAGCATCGGAAAAATGACTTAGCTGAGATGTATAAATATATTGTCTTAATTAAAACATATATATGGTAATTGTAGAAACGTTATATATATGGAACGTGTATATGTATATATATATATATATATATATATATATATATTGTACTCAATATGAATATTTATTATTAAGAAACGAAATGTTAATTCGTTTAAAAAAACAAAAAAAAAAATCCCTTAAAAAGACAAATACAAAAAGAGAAAAAAAAATAGAGCCAGCTAGTTTCTCAGAAGAGAAATTAGTAAAAGTGTTCAAAATCCACCTAATTCAATCCAATCACACGAATTTGAATTGATCAAATTCAATCGATAAAGTACGAATATTTGCTCATAATTTGTGAAATCTGAACTTCTCTGATTGGATATAACCGTTTTGAAAGAAACTAATTTAATATAATTCGCACTTAAGCTATATATACACATATATAATTCATATATGTTGTTAAACTATCTTTTAGTTATAGTTTAATAGGTCAATTCTCTAGGTATTTTTTTTTCATCTATATATAAGTATTATTTTGGCCAATAAAAATTTATTATGCATATTTTTTATAGTAAAAAATAAGAGAGAGAGAAATAATATTAATGATATACATCTTTTCATGTAAATCATTATAACCGTTGGATTATTATTAAATGATGATCTAAAGACTAAAAAATAAATAGTTATACATGAGTATAAAAAAAAAACTTATTGAATTGGCAATCTAATTTAATATGTAAAATTTTTTTCTACAACCTGCCACATATGATTAATATTTTTTTAAAACACAAAGATCAAAATTTGTGTTAAAATAAATAATCTAGGGTAAAAGACTAACATAAAGTCCAATTAATAAATGCTTATTAATAATACTCAAGTAACCAATCCAATCCACGTATTCGTGGAACGGATTGGATTGATCATAATATTTTATATGGATTAGATTAGATACAATTTCAAAAATTCGCACTTAATTCGGACCGAATATGTATAAAAATAAATAGTTATGCATGAGTATAAAAAAAAACTTATTGAATTGGCAATCTAATTTAATATGTAAAATTTTTTTCTACAACCTGCCACATATGGTTAATATTTTTTTAAAACACAAAGATACAAATTTGTGTTAAAATAAATAATCTAGGGTAAAAGACTAACATAAAGTCCAATTAATAAATGCTTATTAATAATACTCAAGTAACCGATCCAATTCACGTATTCGTGGAACAGATTGGATTGATCATAACATTTTATGTGGATTAGATTGGATGCAATTTAAAAAAGCTGCACTTAATTCGGACCGAATATAATATGTTAAAAAAATACAAATTGAATTGAACGAACAACCCTATAAATTAGGTTAAAAAAATAGCTATTGGTAATTAATATTCTTGAACCTTTTATTTTTATCATTCTTTTTAAGATTTTATATTGTTTGAATATATTTTAAAATATTCTGAATGAAAATATTAAATATACTTACTTTTGTATTATATTTTATACCATAGAATCTCACTATTTAATATGTTAATTTTGTAGAATACGTAAATCATATAATGAGACTGAGAGAGTATAAAAAGAGAATTTTTCTGTTTAAAAAAATCAACCGAAAAAAAAGAGAATTGGATGTACGTATCCCACTCCGGTGCCTTTTGGCTCTTTTGTAATTCTGGACTCACTGATGAGCCATAATGATTTGATTCATTCTTTTCCACCCATAATGTAAAATAATGCATTTAACATTTTTCAATAAAATATAATTTGTACTTATTATTATTATTATTATATTTGAAATAGAACATCTTATTCATTCTAATAATCATCTGATAGAAAATACAAAACAAACCATTGTATTTGATTGACATCTAGGGAAGAAAGGGAGGGCACACAAATCCACGAATGATGTAATTAAAGCTCCACCTAAGCAATTAACGTCTTTTTTTTTTAAATATTTCAAACTATCTTTCATTTTTACCACTTAAAATATTCATTTAATCATTGATAGAATGATAGAACTTCCTTAAAAAAAAAAAAACAATTTTTGACCATATAAATTCATCGAAACTTGAATTTTGGGAGGTTTAGATCTAGAAAAAAAAAATAAAACCGAAATAAAAAACAACAAAAATAAATAAATAAAGTATACTCAAATCTAAATTATGTATAACGAAACTCCTACCAAAATAAATATTTAGGAACAAAGATCTTGTTATATATTATGAGATTTTTTGCAAAATAAACGTTTTTAATAATTTTAACTCCTACCAAAATAAATATTTAGGAACAAAGATCTCGTTATATATTATGAAATTTTTTTGCAAAATAAACGTTTTTAATAATTTTTTTTGAAAATAGACTCTTTTTTTATAAATCGATCATGCTCAAATGGTCACCTGACCATTAAAAGGTCTATTTTGATGAGAATTTTAAAAAATTATCTATTATTTCTAAAATAACACTGAATATGTTTTATATTATTTTCCTATTATTACTTAAAAAAATAATAATTGTATTGAAGAGAGAGACTAATACAAATAGCCACCTCCGTCCGATGTGAGAAATAAAAGTTACAGAAATAAGAAAGATGAAGGTTTTAGAAAGGGATTTTAGGACTTTTACGAGTTTGTAGCTTCCCTTTTAACATACGAAATTTTTAATTGGTTGACGAAAAAGGTTGGCTCAAATAGTAAGAGTACCCATTATCTGAGATATCTGTATTAAGTTTACCTCATATTTGAGGTAGGCGCGAAAACCTATGATTCTTAATAAGGTAAGGTGACGATTAGATAATAGTAGGTGTTGGTGCGATTCTTACCAGCTGTCCATGTATCTCTGAACAACTGACGTTGTATCTACCAATTGTCCACGTATCCTTGCTATCCCAGAGCACTTTTGACATCAGGTCGGGTCGGAGAGGCGGGGATGACCACCTGCAAAGACTCTCTGATGCTTAAGTCAGTTGTTTATCCCTGAGTCTGAGTAACAAAGATAAAATTTTTTTTTCTGTATATGTCTATCTTCATCTCCCTTTTTTGAGGAGGAAGCAAGACTCGTATATATAATCTTGGAACTGGGAGCTTTTCTGGCTCTCAATCCCAGGATCGAGTACCTTTTCTCATCATGACTTACTCCAGAGATCACGGACCGTGATTACCGTGGTTTCCATTGCATCGTCATGACCTGCTTTCCGCCGTCCCCTATGACTCGAGCCTATCGGGGGCGAGACTTTGACAAACCGCCGTTCTGTTAGGACGGTTTGCCCAATATGCGCACCTACCTAGGATCGCATCGATTCTTATCAGCTGTCCACGTATCTCTTAACTGTTGATGTTGTATATGCCAACTGTCCATGTATCCTTGCTATCCCAGAGTGCTTTTGACTTCAGGTCAGGTCAGAGAGGCGGGGGTGGCCACCTACAAAGACTCTCCGATGCTTAAGTCAGTTGTTTATCCATGAGTCTGAGTAGCAAAGATAAAGTTTTTCTCTGTATATGTCTATCTTCATCTCCCTTTTTTGAGGGGGAAGCATGACTCGTATATATAATCCTGGAACTAGAAGCTTTTCTGACTCTCAATCCCAGGATCGAGTACCTTTTCTCATCATGACTTACTCCAAAGATCATGAGCCGTGATTTCCCTTGCATCGTCATGGCCTACTTTCCACCATCCCCTAAGACTCGAGCCTGTCAGGAGCGAGACTTTGACAAATTGCCGTTCTGTTAGGATGATTTTCCCAATGTGCGCACCTACCCAGTATCCTATTAAATGCTCTGTCTGGGTCTGGAACAGTGCGTTACCTCCCATGGTCTTCTAGCTCTCGAGGCTTCTGACCCCCAGTTGCCGAGGCAAAAACTGGATTGAGCCGAACCGTTCAGTGTCTGGGATGGATTCGGCCCTGGCCTCGAACGGCCCATGGGCCCATGCGGTACCGCATGCGACTCGTGTGACTTTTAAATGGTTACTCTAGGCACGTGTCAGATGGCATGCCCCCTTTGTGACCTGTTCTACCATTCAATCGTCCATGTGGCACATGATCTAAGAACGGGCCCCACAACTACCCCCACGTCCATATTTGATAGATTCACATCCATGAAGTGGGGAAATCATGTCTCCAGTCCTTTAATTTGAGGAGTACACGTGGCCCCTTACCATTATTTCTCCCCAATTATCGACGCTAGTGCACACTATCCCGTGTCATGACTTTTTGCAAATTTTTGAAATTCCAGTGCTTCCGTCTTCCTCGCATCGTTCCCCTCTAGGAGAGACTTTTCGGCTCCCCCTCTATAAAAGCCACATTCACGCTCATTTCTTACTTTACCAAAATCTCCAAGTGTTCTAGCTTTCTAAAATCTTAGGGTTTCCAATTCTTCCCTTGGCTAGAACATTTCGCTCCTTTGATTGTATTTAGAACGATGGCCCCGAACCAGAATCAGAGGCTCTGCCCCATCGCGGATTCGGAGTTAGACTCGTTGAGGAGGCAGCTCTGCTTCCTTGGCGGAGTTACCTTACAAAAGATTGAGGGCCCAGCGGATTGGTACCTTCGCCCCTCTGTCCCCGAGGGCTCCATCGTCTTGGGGATGAGGCACCTGGGATGGCTACGGTTTCCCCTTCCTAACCTGATCCACCAGTTCTTTGCTCTGATGGGGATTCACCCGATGCAGCTGAATGCTAATGGGGTCATGATCTTGATAGGGCTCTCTACTCTGTCAGTCATCCTCAACTTGCATATCGACCTGGAGGTGGTCTTTTATGCCTACAAACTCACCCTCATCCCCAAGAAGAGCTCTTACCCCACTTTCTACCTCCAGCCACTCCCAGGATACCACATCTTCTGGGGCTTGCCGAGGTCGGACAAGTAATGAGACTCCCACTCTAGGCTGTATGCTGTTGGAGGGGCGTGGTGCTCTCCCTGGGTGAATGGAGAGCGTTTCCAAATTCCTTCACTTTTTCTGCAAAGTAAGTACTAGGTCGTGATTTTTTTGGGACTGTGAACACCTCGTCTATTTTTACTAATGATATTTTGCCTTACGTAGCCTCTGCAGAGGAAAGCAGGTTTGAGCTGCAACTGTCTACTGGGCGGCTCAAGGAGCTGGAGGGGATCGTCATCTTTGGGTCTTCTGGGGATTGCAGATACATCCAGGCCGTCCTGAATCCCCAGGTGATGAACATGATGCCAAGGATGGTCTCATATCTCCTCTTTCCGCTGGACATCTGGGTCATCACAAAGCACATGCTGAGCTAGCTTGACGCCTAGGCTCTAAACCGATTCCGCCAGGATGAGCAGAGTCGCATCGCCATGGTGGGTCGTCAGATCACGGCCTCGAGCCAGCTGGTGGGTCCTAATAACTTGGTGGCGCCGACTAGTCACGAGCTCGAAGAGGCGGTGAGGCTCGTGGCCGAGGAGTGCGGCAAGCTTCATAGAGAGGAGGCTGCTGCCCCCAAGAGGGTTAAGGGTGAGTTCATTTTCGTACCCTAGGGCTCCGTCGATCAGGTCATGGCTGCATTCTAACCACGTTGCTTGCTCTTTTCAGGTTCGGATGCAAGCCCTTCGACAGACCCTTCCCCAGTCAGGGGGAGTGCCGTTGTGCACAAGACTCACTCCAAGGTCCCCGCCAGTCGGCATCTGGTGGTATCCTGAAAGGACGAGGCCGTGGGACGAGGAGTTGTCACCCTAAGAATAGGGTCGGATGACAACCGGGAGGGCCTGTCCATGTTCGGGAGTGAAACACCCTTGGTCACCTCTTTCGAGGCAAACGGACCCCCAACTCGGGAGATGCTAGCCATAAAGGTCGTATACGGCAAAGGGGCGCCTTTGAGCCTGCCTGGGGAGACCACTGCTTTGACTTCTTCTGCCCCCAACTCTGGTTCGAAGACGGGCACGGGGTCTGGCGCTGCCTGCTCTTGGGGAGATTGCCGAGCTCAGCGGAGGAGCTCCGAGGTTGAAGTCTCGGTTGTCTACCCTTTTCCCGCTACCTGCTCTCTCGATGAAGTGGGGTCGTGAAGCCGACAAATCTATGGGGAAAGAAAGAAAGCGATGATTACAAGGCTACGTTGACCCTCATAAGGAGGAGAAAGTCTACACGCGGCGGCCTGTCAGGGGGCGTTGGTCAAGACAAGACCAAAAAATCACATTCAGGTGGGTCTCCTAGGGGGGTGACAGCTGAAGCCACCGATATAGCGGCAGTCGTCGTGGCCTCTTCTCCTGAGGATGTGCCACCCCCTGCTATTGCCGAAGGTGCACTTGGCGATGCCCTGCTTCCTACTGTCCCCACCTCTGTTGCTTCGGGAGCGTTGAAAGAAGCTACCAAAGTGCATCCGGAGGAGGGAGAAGGTGTCCTCGTAGTTGGCGAGGTGGAGTCGCGTTCCTCAGGCGCGGATGATGCCCAGGGAGAGGGTCCAGCTGCGGAGCCCGAGCTGGAGGCGCTCTCCCTGGAGGACGTTGAGCTCATCACTGGCCGCAGCATTGTGCAGGTTTGGCTTGTCTAGCCGTCACTTCCATATTTTTTGGCACCTTTGCTGAACACTGACCCCCCTTTTCTTGTATCCGACAGCTGGCCGCTGTCCAATCCTTCTATTCCTCTCGCGTCAGGGAGCTGACTGGGCAGTTAAATGCTCGTTTTGCGACGGTCGAGCAGAGCGAGGTCGCCCTTGCCACGTTGAGGGCGGACTTCGACCTGTATCGGAGCCTAGACGAGGCTAGGGTCAGCAACGTGGTAGCTCACACTCTGAGCATCGAGAGGGCCAGGCGCGAGGAGCTGGTCGCCAAGTTGGCCAAGGCAGAGGCCGACAGGCTGGCCCAAACCGAGCTCAAGGAAAGAGCAGGAGCTGCAGAGTGCAAGGGCAGAGATGGGGTTGGCTTTCATTGCTCGTGATAGAGCGGTCGACGATGCTAAAGAGGCAAGGAAAGCCGAGGCGAAAGCCAAACTAGAGGCCCATTCCCTGTAGCACAGGCTCGACCGGTCCAACGAGGTAAACTGACATCTTTACTTGGATCACAAAAAACTGATGGAAGCTCATGTGGAGTTGTCTTGCAAGCATGGCAAAGACCTCGCCGATATTAACATTCTTTTGGTTGACTTGACGTAGCGGCAAGCAGAGCTGAGGCTGACAGCATTGAGGGATAGACTGGAGAATGCGGAAAAGCTAAAGGCGAGGTACCAGAGGTAGCTTGATGTTCTTTCTGTGGAGAACTATAGGTCTGGCTGGGAGAACAGGGAATTCAAAGGCCATACGGAGATGATAACACCAGACCAATTCGATGAGCAGAAGGGCATCGAGAGGGACCATTATTCCGTCAGGCACTATATGTAGCAGTTGTGAGATGAGATCAACATCGTGTACCCTGCTGATGTGTTGAAGATGTTCGACGAAGAAAAAGACGGGCCCTCTACATCTGCTTCTGTTGCCAAGGAGATTGTCCCCGCTTCCGGCCTGCCAGAACAAGCCACGGAGGTTCATAGCGGTCAGCCTGGTCTTGGTGCCTCAACTAGCGGAGGGTCTGGTGCAGTCATTTTGTCTAGCGACGATTCTGATCCCAGTACACCGCCCTTTGCTGAAGCTAGTCCAAGCGCCGAAGTTGGTAGCGCTCCCCTCGTCAGAGGTAACTAGGGCCTATTGCTCTTTGTGTATTTGTAAAGTACTAACTGTGTTATGTAAAGCTGACTCTTGTTGTAAACACCTATTTAAATAATAGAAACAACGCATTTTTCTCACGTTTATTCCCTTCTCTTTTTTTTTTTGTCGCCTGCATTCATGGTCAGGGTCAGACATCATATATGATGCCATTCCTATGTCGGCAGTGCAGCCGACCTCTGGGTCTAGCTCAATCGTATATGATTTGGAGTTTTTAGTGAATTCCCCTCGTGCTATGATTGACAAGATTAGCTCTGGAGATCAGGATGTGAGTTCTGGCTCGTCCGGCTTTGAGAATGTATAATTTCTATTATGACTTGTCTTGGCAGAGTTCGACTGCGCGTGTGGCTGGACTTCTCTGACCCTAAGTGGAACCGTGCCAAGAACCAGCTCCAGGGGTTGGTCTATAACACCCCCAAACCTAGCTGGTCTGACTTTGCTTTAAAACATAACTAGTTAGGCAAGGACGCGTTAAGCCTTCGTA
>JXTB01000386.1:83470-106440 GCA_002914805.1 Parasponia andersonii
TTATAAAATCATTAAGCTCCTCACTGACCAACTTAACTCATTTACGTAACTTAGAGCTAGACAAAGCTCTTTTACACAAAACATGTAAGCATGCACGTGAATTGGGGCGTGACATGGTCGACCACTGCTTGGACCCGTCGTTGTAGAGGAAGAGGCCCGGGCTCGGCTCTTATCGGGAGCAAACAGGACGTTACAACTCCGATGTGTCCCTGCGAGTCCATCCAAGACCTGCTTCTTACAAATAGAGCCTCCGGGTCTGTGTCCCTGTCGACTACGCATTTTATATTTTAGGCAATAATAAACAGATTTTGGTTTTAATTTCTGTCTTCGTGCTTGATCTTGTCTTGGCCTACTTCCAACGGGTAGGCCCTGGCACCATTCACTTCCAGTCCATGTGTAACTAAGGTGCTCTCTGGGGAGGGTCTACTTCCAACGGGTAGACCCTGGCCCTACTTTTCTTTAGCTTACGCGTAATAAAAGTGCTCCCTAGGGAGGGTCTACTTCCAATGGGTAGACCCTGGCTCTGTTTGCCTTTGGCTCATGTGTAGCTAAGGTACTCTTTGGGGAGGGTTTGCTTCTAACATGTAGACCCTGGCCCTGCTTGTCTTTGGCTCGTGCGTAGCTAAGGTGTTCTCTAGGGAGGGTCTGCTTCTAACGTGTAGACCCTGGCCCCGTTTGCCTTTGGCTCATGCATAGCTAAGGTGCTCTTTGGGGAGGGTTTGCTTCTAACGTGTAGACCCTGGCCCTGTTTGCCTTTGGCTCGTGCGCAGCTGAGGTGCTCTCTGGGGAGGGTCTACTTCTAATGTGTAGACCCTAGCCCCGCTTGCCTTTGCCTCGTGCGCAGCTAAGGTTTTCCCTGAGAGGGGTCTTATCGCCTAACTCTTTTCCCGTCCTGCAGGTATTCCTTGAGGGCTGGAGGCAAGTTTTCGTCGTGTGGCCTATTGCCTTTTGTACATCCTCTTGGGTCGTCGGCGAGCGACGTGATCCCCGTAGTACGATTCTTGACAAGGCCGGCTGGCAAGTTTGGTTGCGCAGCTCATTCCTCTTCGTACGTTTTCTCAGGCCATCGACAAGTGTTTTATTGCACGATGTGATTCCCATAGTACGATCGTTTTCGAGGTCTGCTGGCAAGTTTTTGGTTGTGCAGCTCTTTTCTCTTCGTACGTTTTCTAGGGCCATCGGCAAGCGTTTTATTGCACGATGTGATTCCTATAGTACGATTATTTTTTGAGGTCTGCTGGCAAATTTTTGGTTATGCAGCTCATTCCTCTTCGTACGTTTTCTCGGGCCATCAGCAAGCGTTTTATTGCACGATGTGATTCCATAGTACAATTATTTTTTGAGGTCTGCTGGCAAGTTTTTGGTTGCACAGCTCATTCCTCTTTGTACGTTTTCTCGGGTCATCGGCAAGCGACGTGATCCCTGCAGTACGATTTTTGATGAGGTCTACTGGAAAGCATTTTATTGCGTAGCTCATTTCTCTTCGTACTTTTTTTCGGGTCGTCGGCAAGCGACGTGATCCCCACAGTACAATAAAACTATTCCAGACGACCGTTCGTAAAATAACTGCAGCTCATTCCTCTTCGTACGTTTTCTCGGGTCATCGGCAAGCGACGTGATCCCCACTGTATGATTTTTGATGAGGTCTGCTGGCAAGTATTTTATTGCGCAGCTCATTCCTCTTCGTACGTTTCCTCGGGTCATCGGCGAGCGACATGATCCCCGCAGTATGATTTTTGATGAGGTCTACTGGTAAGCATTTTATTGCGTAGCTTATTCCTCTTCGTACGTTTTATCGGGTCGTCGGCAAGCGATGTGATCCCCGCAGTACAATTTTTGATGAGGTCTGCTGGTAAGTATTTTATTACGCAGCTCATTCCTCTTCGTACGTTTCCTCGGGTCGTCGGTGAGCGACGTGATCCCCGCAGTATAATTTTTAATGAGGTCTGCTGGCAAGCATTTTGTTGCGCATCTCATTCCTCTTCGTACATTTTCTCGGGTCGTCGGTAAGCGACGTGATCCCTACAGTACGATTTTTGTTTGCGCGAGTAATTTGTGGGGTTTGGCACCGGGGCAGACCCTTTTTTATAGCAATCCAAAGCATAAGTCCGTGTAGCAGAAACCCTGACCTGTTTTGGAATTAAGCTATTCAATAATACAAGCATTTACATCTATCTCACAGCATTTACATGCATCTCACACGTGGTACTTTTTCAAGTGCTATGCGTTTCACATGTTTGGTAGGCTCTTTCCAGTCTTGAGTTCTTTCAGGACATATGCGCTATTGTCAAGTGCCTTGATCACCTCATAGGGCTCGACCCAGTTAGAGTCTAGCTTCGAGGAATTCCCTGTTCTAACCTTCAAGACCCAATCTCCGGCGTTAAATCGACGAGTGCTAACCTTCTTTGCGTAGTAAGACCTGGCCTGATGGTGGTACGAGGCCAGGTGAACCAGGGCCATGTCCCTTGTTTCTTCCAGGAGGTCTATGTTGTGGCTTAGCTACTGCTCGTTCAGTGAGGCATCTCTTACAACTTCAGAGCAAAGGGTCGGGAGGCCAATCTCAGTCGGGATCACAGCCTCTGACCTGTAGACCATGGCGAATGGTGTTCTTCCCATTGATCTCCGCTCCGTGGTTCGATGGGCCCACACAACGGCCGGTAGCTCCTCTAATCACCTGTCTTTAGCCTTATGCAAGTTCTTTTTAATATTGCTGAACATGGCCTTATTCGTTGCCTCTGCCGGGTTGTTCCTCTTAGGGTAGTTTATGGATGAGAAACTGAGCCTTATTTCATATAACTCACACAGTTCCTTAAGCTTAGCATTCTGGAACTGCGTGCTATGATCAGCGTGTATCTCCTTCGGTATTCCGTATCGGTAGATTATGTTTTTCCAAATGAAGTTAATTGTGTCTACCTTATTAACGGTCATATAGGCTTCAGCCTCTACCCATTTGGTGAAATAATCGGTGGCCAGCAAGATGTACCTTCTTCCCCCTAGACTTCTGGGGAGCTCTCCGATGATGTCCAGGCCCCATTTAGTAAACGGCCAAGGAGTTATGTTCGAATGGAGTTCCTCCACAGGTTGGTGCTTTATGGGGGCGAACCTCTGGCACTTGTCACATTTCTTGACAAATTGGGCCGCATTGGTCATCATGTATGGCCAGAAGTATCCAGCCGTCAAGGCCTTGTGGGCGAGGCTACGTCCGCCAGAGTGGTTGTCACATGCTCTCTCGTGGATTTCCTCCATCAGCTTCTACGCCTCGACGGGACCTATGCACCTAAGCATTGGTCCCATCGTTGATCTCCTGTATAGTCGTCCCCCTACCATCGAATATCTGGTAGCCTTCAGTCTGATCGACCTCGCTTCTTTGAGGTTTGTGGGCAGGTTTCCCAATGCCAGGTATTGGGTGATGAGTTTCATCCGCCCCTCGTCTACAGAGTCAGTTGCAAACACATGGCGTGTGGGGGTCTCCAAAGGGTCTCTCGTGTTTTCGCCTTTTAGCAGAATCTCCGCGTGTTGGCACTTTATAGGGGCGAACCTCTGGCACTTGTCACATTTCTTGACAAATTGGGCCGCATTGGTCATCATGTATGGCCAAAAGTATCCAGCCGTCAAGGCCTTATGGGCGAGGCTACGTCCGCTAGAGTGGTTGTCACATGCTCTCTCGTGGATTTCCTCCATCAGCTTCTACGCCTCGACGGGACCTATGCACCTAAGCATTAGTCTCATCGTTGATCTCCTGTATAGTCGTCCCCATACCATCGAATATCTGGTAGCCTTCAGTTTGATCGACCTCGCTTCTTGGAGGTCTGCGGGCAGGTTTCCCAATGCTAGGTATTGGGTGATGAGTTTCATCCACCCCTCGTCTACAGAGTCAGTCGCAAACACATGGCGTGTGGGGGTCTCCAAAGGGTCTCTCGTGTTTTCACCCTCTAGCAGAATCTCCGCGTGTCCAGTCATTCCCCCGATCGATGCACTTTTAGCTAGCTCATCGGCGTTTTGGTTCATCTCCCTAGGTATTTGTTCAATATTGAAACTGCTAAAGCGGGCTTTCGCCCCCATTACCGTGGAGAAGTACCAATGTAATCTTGGCTCTTTTACTTCGAAGCCTCTCCTGACCTGACCCACGATCAGCTGTGAGTCAATCTTTACTGTGATGCTCTCTACTCCGAAGTGCAGAGCCAGCTCAAGGCCTTGCAGTAGCATCTCGTACTCTGCCTCGTTGTTCGTTGCCTGGAAACCGAGCCTCAAAGCTTTCTCTACTCTGAGTCCTGCTGGGGTCTGTAGGACTATTCCGATACCTGATCCCGAGGCGTTCGTGGATCCGTTGGTGTAGAGGGTCTAGGTTGAAGGGATGTGAGGTGGAGACATCTGAAGCGGGTCGTTCAGCTCACCGAAAGATTGGATTTCCACTAAGAAGTATGCCATAACTTGCCCTTTCTTCGCCACTCGAGGTCGATACTCGATGTCATATATCCCCAGTTTGATGGCCCACTTGGTTAGTCGTCCCGATAGGTCTGGTTTGGCCAAGATTTTCCGGATGGGGAAATCCGTATACACGGTAACCGAGTATGCCTCGAAGTATTGCCTGAGTCTCTTCTTAGTGTTGACCAAAGCAAGGACCAGTTTCTCTGCCATACTATATCGCGTCTCGGCATCTAGGAGTATGCGGCTTGTATAAAATACCAGCTTCTGCTTGCTGTCTTCCTCGACGAATAGTATGGTGCTGATCGCTACTTCGGACACTGCTAAATAAGCGTATAGGTGCTCCCCCTCTGCTGGAGAAGCCAGGATAGGCGGATGACTTAAGTACAGCTTGAGCTCTGTCAGTGCCTTGTCCTGCTCCTCCCCCCAGACGACAGTGGAGCTTCTCTTTATGCACTGGAAGAAAGACTTGCATCAGTCAGACATCTTGGAGACAAACCGGCTGAGAGTAGCTATCTTTCCGGTTAGGCGCTGGACCTCCCGAATGGTCGAAGGTCTTTGCACATCTGCGATTGAGGACAACTAGGTCAGGTTGGCCTCAATGCCCCTTCTACTCACGATGTGCCCTAGGAACTGGCCGGAGGACACTCCAAACGTGCATTTCTTGGGGTTCAGACGCATCCGGTATTGCCTCAGAATCTGGGAACATTCGTCTAGATGTCCCAGATGGTCCGAAGCTTCTTTGCTCTTCACGACCATGTCGTCAATGTAGACTTCCATAGTCTTCCCTAGCAGCCCGGCGAACATTTTGTTCATGAGCCTCTGGTAGGTAGGCCCCGCACTTTTTAAGCCAAAAGGCATGCGTCTGTAATAGTACAGATCTCGCTCCGTAATGAATGCCGTGTGGATCTGGTCTTCCTCATACAGAGGGATCTGGTTGTATCCAGAGTAGGCATCTAGGAAGCTCATCCTGTTAAATCTAGTCGTCGCATCGACCATTTGGTCGATCCTTAGTAGGGGGAAGCAGCCATTCGGGCAGGCCTTATTCAGGTTGGTGAAGTCTATACAAGTACGGTCATCGCCGTTTTTCTTCTTCACCACCACCGGGTTGGAGACCTAGCACGGGTATACACATTCTATGATTAGGCCATTCTCCAGTAGTATCTCTACCTCCTTGTTGATCGTCCTGTTTTTCTCCGGCGTAAACCTTCAGGGTCTCTACCTGACCGGAGGGAAATTAGGGTTTATGTTCAACTGATGGCAGGCATGTGCGGGGTCTATCCCAGGCATGTCGTCGTGGGACTACGCAAAGACGTCTTCATTCTGCCTAAGGAACCCCAACAACGGGTTCTTTTCCTCCTCAGGTAGTAGGGCCCCGATTAAGACTACCTTCACCGGTTCTGCTTCTTTCAAAGGGACCTCCACCAGCTCCTCAATCGTGGATTCTAGCCCGTCAGACTCCTCTTTGATCCGCTTCACGTATGCTGGTAGGTAGTCCTTTGATTGCTATCTGTCCTTTGTCGATGCACTTGCACTCGTATCAGCTCCCTTCTGGGCGGTTGAAAAATATTTCCTTACAGAGGCTTGGTCTTCTTTGATGTCTATCGTATAAGTATCATCCCTTGATAGACATCTTAAGACCTGGTGGAGGGTGGAGGTGACCACATGCATGGCGTGGATCTACCCTCTCCCCATGATGACGTTGAAGGAAGACTGACAGTCGATGA
Source organism: Parasponia andersonii (assembly GCA_002914805.1). Taxonomy (NCBI): domain Eukaryota; kingdom Viridiplantae; phylum Streptophyta; class Magnoliopsida; order Rosales; family Cannabaceae; genus Trema; species Trema andersonii. The sequence continues at coordinate 89,623 of JXTB01000386.1, forward strand.
TGACGAAATCCATGTCCAAGCACCTCTTCGCAGCGCAGACCTTCAGGGTCACGGCGCCCAAGGGGATGACCTTAGTACTGTTGAAGGCGAACAGCGGCTGACAGGTCGGCCTGAGTGCATTTCGATTCAGGCCCATGCTCTCGAACGTGCTGAGGAACAGGATATCAACACTACTCCCGCCGTCCACTAGGACCCTTCCGACCAATGCAGAGTCATTCTGCAACTTAATCACCAAAGGGTCGTCGTGGGGCAGGCACATTGTGGTCAAATCTTGCTGGGTGAAGGTGATGGGGGTGGCTGAGGCATAGCTTTCTCCCATCGTCAGGTGGTTGACGGAATGACCCATCCCCTTCAGGCGCTTCACCCTTTCTTTGGTCTTTTTTCGGCATTTTTCCATCTCCTCCCGACCCTGGGTCGGCTCTGGTCTGCCTACGATAGTCAGCACTATCTTCAGAGCCTGCTCTCCTGACCTAGAGGCTTGGGTATGCTTTCCTTTTTTGGGCTTGGCGGCATTCTCTTTCGACTGATTTCTGCTGGTTTTCACGTACTGCTTCAACTTGCTGGCATAGATCGCCATCATAACCTGCGCATAAAGGCTACGACAGTTGATGGTATCATGCCCGTGATCTTTGTGAAATTGGCAGTACCTGTTCCTATTTTTCATGTGCTCAGGAACACTGGACTTGGGCTGGTCTTTGAAAATGCCTTTGTCTATGTTCTGGAGGTAGATCACATCAATCGGCGTATTGAGCTCATATTTCAGCAGTGGGTCCCTCGAAATCTTCCTCCTCTTGCCGCCTTCTTGACTGCCTTGGGTTGGGGCTCCCTGCTTCGGAGCTGGTCCTTAGACCGGCGTAGGCCTCTTTATTCCTTACGGAGTTGGGGTTTGCACCGGCGCCGTTGCCACTGCGGCAGAGGCCTTGGGTGCTTTCTAGTAGCTTTCCGGTACCTTAAATACCCCTTTCGACTTTTCTTGGACGTCTGCCATGTCATATGGAAAATTCAAAAGCAGATGGTCTGATAGCATAGATCCCGGCTACAGACCCCTAACGAACGAGCTTGCGGCTTGTGCCGAGTCAACGTTGTGCACTAGGGACATCACCTTCAGAAAACGCGACAAGTATTCTCTCGGAAACTTGTTCGCAGTTTGTTCCAACCGGTAGAGATCTCGCATGGTTTTCTGCTACCTCCGAGCGCCCGCGTATTGCTTTAAGAAAAGTTTGCAGAAATCTTCAAACCCGTTTATAGACTTCTCTGGGAGTTGTCTGAACCATAATAGGGCCAACCCTGCCAGGGTGGTGGAGAAGACTTTGCAGGTCACAGCCTCGTCCCTGGTTTCTAAGGTCATCTTTAGCTGAAAGTGGTATATGTGATCGAGGGGGTCGGTCTTTCCCTCGAACAGTCTGAAGGTCAGAGTTGTGAAGTCTTTCGGCTTGGACTCTAGCTAGATCCAATCAGCGAAGGCCGTCCGGTTGATCCCTCGTAAGGTTTTCTCTGCCAGATCATCGGGGGTCTAGCTGTGATGGGTCCCAAGCCTCTTACTCAGTTCCGCCATCATTTCTTGTTTCTAGTTGGGAAGCACACCTTGCTTTCTTGGTGTCTTCTATCCACCGCCGCTCCGGCCGGAAAAGGCCTTGTCTGGCTTTGTCGATTCCCCTACATCTGTGATCTGGATGGGGCGGGGACTTCCCTCGGCGGTTGGCCCCCAGACTCTTGTTGGACCTCTTTGTCAAAGTCTTCTCTTCGCCCGCTCCTGGCTTCACTTGCCAGCAGCCTTTCGAGGCGGACGTTATCTCTGCGTGCTTTTGCGACTTCATCTTTTAAACTCAGGACGGCCTCATGGGCCATTTCTGCCTTCCAGTTTGCTTCTGTCAGGGCGGCAAATATTTGGTCCAGCTTTTTCTCCGAACCTAGTCGTGTTTCTCGGGAGCTCTCTTCGACGTCGAGACGTGTGCTCCTGGTTGTCATTCTTGAAGGTGCCATCCGATGTTGTATGATTTTTTATTCGGGGAGAGCGCGATCGTGAGATTCCTACTCTTTCTCTCACGCTCAACGATTCCCACAGACGACGCCAAACTGTTGGTGCAATTCTTATCAGCTGTCCACATATCTCTGAACTACTGATATTATATCTACCAACTGTCCACATATCCTTGCTATCCCAGAGTGCTTTTGACTTCAGGTCGGGTCGGAGAGGCGGGAGTGGCCACCTGCAAAGACTCTCCGATGCTTAAGTCAGTTGTTTATCCCTGAGTCTGAGTAGCAAAGATAAAGTTTTTCTCTGTATATGTTTATCTTCATCTCCCTTTTTTGAGGGAGAAGCAAGACTCGTATATATAATCTTGGAACTGGGAGCTTTTCTGGCTCTCAATCCCAGGATCGAGTACATTTTCTCATCATGACTTACTCCAGAGATCACGGGCCGTGATTACCATGATTTCTCTTGCATCATCGTGGCCTGCTTTCTACCGTCCCCTACGACTCGAGCCTGTCAAGGGCGAGACTTTGACAAACCGCCGTTCTGTCAGGACAGTTTGCCCAATGTGCGCACCTACCCAGGATCATATTACATGCCCTGTCTGGGTCTGGAGTAGTGCGTTGCCTCCCATGGTCTTCTGGCGGAAGATCCTTGAGGCTTCTGACCCCTAGCTGCCGAGGTAAAAACTGGATTGGCCTGAACCATCCAGGGTCTGGGATGGATTCGGCCCTAGCCTCGGACGGCCCATGGGCTCATGCGGTACGGCATGTGACTCATGTGGCTTTTAATGGTTATTCTAGGCACGTGTCGGATGACGTGCTTCCTTTGTGATCTGTTCTGCCACTCAATCGTCCATGTAGCACATGATCTAGGAACGGGTCTCACAGTAGATATATTTTTTTTAATTTGTAATAAATAGAGATTATTAATTAAACTCTACTTAAAAAAAAATTTAATTGGTCTTTATTTTTTTGAGTGATTAATGTTCTTGGAACTTTGAATTATGTATCTTTTATTTATTTATTTTTGTTGGATTTTCATTATCTTTAATTTATTTATTATTGTTGGATTTTCGTATTGTCGAGTTGTAATATTATTTTAATCTTATTATGATTTTCAGAAACATAATCCGTAATATTTTTTTTTTATTTTTTTTAGGGCTTATGCTATCAAACAAAAGAAAAGAAAAGAAAAGAGCTGCCACTGCGTGTGAACGCAATCAAATGTCGACGCCAAACTTCCCAGTGTTGACTTGGTCTTTGGATATATTAAAACAAAAAAGTCAAACATCAACTGGGTTAATATGTAACCCTGTATGCCCATGTATTGACGAGATGTAAACGTTCACATCTCAAAATTTCAAATTGCTTTGTATCCTCTACTGAGTCCGAGACTACAAGACGCTAGTATTTGGTGGGAAACCCAAGTGATCATATACTAGAATTTGATTCAAATATTATGATCACCATTAGGTAGTTTGGCTGTTGAGGAAATACATAAGGAGAGGTACAAAGAACAAATATTTATACTATGAATAATACATAGACTGGAAGAATGGGCCAAAATAAATAATGAAACTTTTCTAGTTTCCATGATGATATACCATTCGCACATAAACATAAAAAGCTTAATTCCAAGCAAAGGAACGTAGACTTAAAAATCTCCAGAAACTATCATAAGTCTCCCTATTTAATGCTTTCACATTAATGTTTGTGTCGCGTGCTCCGTAGTATGAAGGACTACAAACATAATCCTTCATAATTTGATCATGTACTTCTGTAACTTGGTACTATTTTTATTTTAGTGTCTCATTTTTTTGGTAGCTGAAAAACAATGCTCAATCATGCACACTGATGACCAAAACTCTTTTTGCAGGCACATTACCAATAGCAAAGCTAGCTACTAATGCCATATATGTAACCAATTCAATAGCTTTTTTTTTTTTTTTAAATTTATGTATAGATATTTTTTTTAGTTATTACATCAATCGTCTAATGATGATTCAAAGTGATCCAATGATTATAATGAGTTATATAAATAAACGTACATTATTAATGTTATTTTTTTTTCGATTTTTTACAATTAAAAATATGTATAATAAATTTTCATTGTCCAAAATGATATTTATATGTAAGTATATACCTACTGAATTGGTGCTTTATACATATATGTATAAATTTACCAAGCAATTTTTTTTTTTATTAGTCTAACTTTCTTATAAAGTATGAAATTCTATTTTTTTTTTTGTGGTTTGGAAATACCAAAAAAAAAAAAGAAAAAAAAAACATTGGAAGGAATTTGGTTGTAGTTTATGATTGGAGACTGCCTGTATCAGTATATACCTGCATTTAAGGATATGCTCCAGGAAAGTGGTACAATAGAAAGATTTCAAACGCAGTATATTTGTATATAAAGAATATAAAAACAAGAAAACAAAAAATACTTTCACTTGACTTAAACAACTTTGATCTCAACACGAAGATAATAATTTTTATTATTTACTTTTGGGAGGAACTAAAACAAGGACATATATTAATATTACTATATTGTAAAAACCAAACGTCTAAATTCATTTAAGGCAGCATTATTTGGCCCGTACCATGGAGTTGAGATAGCCATCTTTAAGCACTTATATTGTTATGCTATCACATGCCACCAGCGAATGCCAGCCTCGCTCCCCTCACCGACTCATAGACTTTAATTCATAGTAGTTCTTATTTTTTTCCCCTTATTTTTTATTTTAAATAAATAAATAGATAAATGAGAGCAGTTATTACATTATTTTAAGTTACAAAAATATTAAGACTATGGTAATTAATATGACGTTTGCTATTGTATTTATTAGCTAGCCAAATCAAATATCAACAGCCATTAGTGATCGGTGATGAGTCTGCTCAAGATTTGGTTCTGCGCCATTCGAACTAGGTCAGCTTGATTCAGATCAGAAAATGCATGCAGTTTAAACTTTAAAATAGTAATTGAATTAAAAAAACTTTAAAATAGTAATTATGTATAAGGATTAAGGGCTTATCATATGCTTTAATATTACCTATTTTTCCCCCCTAAAATAAAAAACCACGGGGAGAGAGACTAGTACTAGTGATAACTACCCTTAATTGTTGTTTGAAGAAATCAGCGCTACTAAATTCAAGACTACCAAATTTCTGTTACGTTCTTTACTTTGAAATGGGCTCAAAAAACTAGTGTAAAGATATTATTTACATTCAGTGGTTGTGTCTACATCATGTAGTACTGTACTTTAATGAATAAGGTCAGGATATATATAAACTGAAAGTGCTATATATGTGGTGCGCTTTATATAAATAAGATCATTATAAATTAAAAAGAGTGCTCTGTAGGGTTGTTGGAATATTCATGGAGAACGTGTTATTATATAGGACAAGATGTCACGTTTGTATTGTCACTCCCAAGGTGTTGGGTTAGGAAAAATCCGAATTTAAGATTGTTATATATAGAATACATAGTATGAACACAACTTCAGGCTTCTCATGATTTTTATCATACTATATATGGAAGACAAATGTCACGTTTATGAGGGCAGATGGTGAATCCGTCTGGAGATGTAGATTTAGACCACCAATATTAAATCATGCTTATTAAGGTGTTATTTTGCACCAAACAAGGGTGGTCAGTGCCAAAAGAAACACTAATTAATATAAATATATTACTCTTAGGCTTTAGGTCCTCTACAATATGGTATTCTATTTTGCAACAACTAATGCTTTAAAATACTCTAAGGAATAATAATATTAAAGTAATCTGAGTTTTATTTTTTATTTTTAAAAAGAATTTGACTTGTAAATGTCTACAAAATAATATTATTATTTTTAAATTTTTGTAAAATAATATCATGATTTTTGAATTTCTGTAAAATAATACTCTCATTTTTGAATTCTATAAATTAATACCTTAATAATTAAAATTCTTACAAATTAATATGCTAACATTTGAAATTCTTATAAATTTATAACCTTAATGCCCAATTAGTTAATTTTAATAATAAAATGATGGTAGTAACCATCATCAATTTAATTAAATTTTATTAAATAATAATAAAATTTTTGAAAAATATTTGTAGTTAGTTTATTTCACTTTTTATTTAAAAATAAAAATAAAAAATTAGAACAAGAGGTAAAAGTAGTTAATTATTAAAAAAAAAAAAAGAAATATGAGAGGTAAAAAAAATTGTGTTTTTTTAGTAATTAACCAATGAAATTAGTTATAAAAAAATTCTTGATAATATACTAATATCTAAACACTTTTAATAAGTTAATGAGAAATATTTGTATCTTTTAATTTGCTCATAATATAAATATATAAAGAAAACAAAAGTTGAAGGTATTAATTTACAGAAATTATAAATATTATGGTATTAATTTGTAGAATTCAAAAGTGAGAATATTAATTTGTAAAAATTATAAATACGAGGGTATTAATTCGCAAAATTCTAAAAATGAGGTAATTAATTTACAGAAATTCAAAAAATAAGATTTTTTTTATATAAAAAGTCAAAAATAAAAATATTTTTACATGATTAACCCATACTCTAAAATATTGTAATTTTTTTCTATATATTTTTTAATTTCTAATCTACTACACCAGATACTACACCAAAAAAACCTTTACCGTAAAAAGAATATTCTCTATATTAAAAAGGATCATTTTCTTTATTCGTTATTTTTTATCTTTTTTTTTTAAAGTGAGACTTAACTTATGAGCTCTATTGGTTACAAATTAAAGAAAAATATCTATTATTACTCAATCTCCAATCTACCCAATTAGAAATAATAGGTTTTCATGTCTATCCCTGATGTAACTCGAATCTAGAATCAAAATTTTAGATAATGAGTGCTCTTACCACTTGAGCCAACCCAACTCTCCGTATTCTTTTTATCGGTGAAGGAGTATTTTTGGAAATTTGATAAAAGAGGAAAAAAAAAAGATAAAAGAAACAAAGTGACGCATTAGCTAAATGCTACGCCATAAATGAGGCAGCACTGTAGCTGCACTGCAATTTGGCGCGGGAATTGAAGCTCTGTTGGAGTTGCAGCTTTACTCCATTTTGCCGCAGCGTTGGAGTTGCCCTTAGTCCTTTGTATTTAACATGTTGAATATTTTCAATTTCTTTATTGACATTTCCAATCTACTCGCAAACATTTTCACCAATTTCTCTATATGCCTCACGATTTTATTGGCTTTCGAACTATCCATTTATGTATATACACTCTTACTATCCGATGCTTTTTCTGGGATAATACCAAAAATACCTTTTAAATACTATGTTAGTATGTTACACTTTTAGATTAACATAAATCCAAAAACTCTCTCTCTCTACGTTACGATTTTAAATAAAAATTAAATATAAAATATGGTTTAGCATTGGTTTATAAGTAATTACTCGTATACTTCATATCAAGCAAAGACTGTGAAAAAAAAAAAGAAATAAAAAGAGACCCTCCGACAAGTCAACTTTTTTCAATGAAAAAAGTGAGAGAAGATAGGTTTTTTCCCCTTTTCTTTGTAAGTTCTCTTTTTTGAAAATAAAGGAGATATTTTATGAATTTTTGTGAAAAAAAAACGTTTAACTGGTAATTAGGCTTAACAAAAGACATATACTTACTTTATTTTATTTTTTCTAATTAAATAGACCATATTCTACAAAATTAGTGTACTCACGTGCCAATTCTGAGATTGTACAATATCAATTTCTGATGATTATGACCACAAACAATCATGCCACATTGGTGATATTTAGAAAGTTCAGTTTTCTCTCGTTACATTAAAACATTGGTACTAGTGCTACTTTTGGCCCAAAAAAAAAAAAAAAAGGTTGCATGAGAAAAACGTGAATTCTGAGCTATACCTAATGCGGCCTTTTTTATATAATAATAATAGTAATAATAATAATAATAATAATAACAAATAAATAAAGATTAATAGGGATAGAGGGTAATATACACCTGTAACCTTAGGTAGTGGACCGCGATTAATAAATTCTTTTTAGAGTAGATTGTTCATAAATTTAATTCGAGAGAACGAATATCTTGTCACTCATCATTCGCCTATTAGTTTGATAGTAATGCGACTGTTACTAGTTTAGTAGCTTTGATCTCCGTTCCATAAACTGCCAAAATTGTATGGTTTTATATGGTCTTAAACGGTAATTAAATATAATCAAAAGCCAAATTATTGTAGACTACTAAGTGAGAAAATGAGACTTATAATTACTTTGTCTCATGTGAAAAAATCTTAAACTTTGACGAGGTCTCTACCATCCATATCACTAGTATCTAATCTTGTATATAATTCTGGGAAAAAAAAAAAAGTTATAAAAAGGATAGTACCGTACATATTCAGTGACATGTTAGGTTCTATTTTATATATATATATATATTTGCTAATTTACTAAGTATTTTTTAAAATTTATGTTTAGATATATTTTTTTACTATTACATCATGATTTATGGTTTATAACGAGATATATAAACAGATATACATTATTAATATTATTATATTTTTTTTATTTTTTATAATAAAAAATATATATTTTTTATAATATACCTTATATATATATATTTGTTTGATCACATAATTCACACTTATATCCAGCACATGCATGTTTTCAAGCTTTGTGTCCCCGTGGGAGTCTTCTATCTCCCTCTCCGTGGCTAGAAAATTCTACTTTTATGACTTTTGTTTTTGGAAGAATTTTTGTTAAGTACTACGTTTTCCTTACGATTCCACCTACTTCAGCGACTTGGTGGAGTACACTAAAAAAAAAAAAAACCATTTAAATTTATCAAAAATCACCGACACGACATATGACCTTTTGAAAGTAATATAATAATATGATATATTATTCATCAAATAGGGAGTGTACGTATGTTATATGTATTCAGTATATTATGTGTTACTATACTAATTGTTTTAACTATTTATTATGGGTAATCTTCTATTTGAAAAATGAGACTTTAAAATGAAGAAAAGAGGACGGAAAAAAAAAAAAAGAAACTAGTTCTGATTTTTTAAATTGGAAAGAAGTATGATTATAGGTTACTATTCCAGAAATATGACAAGAAACACAATTCAAAATGAGACTCAACTACACGTAAACATATTTTACGATACAGATGGGTTTTTGAATTTAACACTATGAATGTTATTAGGCTTTAGGTTCGTTAAGTTGAAATTAGAGAACATATTTCAGACTAGTGATTAAAATAATTAATTGAGCGCATTTAGTTTATAGTTTGAATTTTATTATAAAATTCAGAAACAATTTTATATAAATAAAATTTGCATACTAAACCTATTTTATATTTCAACTTTTTACGTAAAATTATTTCTAAATTAGTAAAATAAGATTCGAATAATATACTGAGCTTCAATTTCATCCGGGCTAAACTTCGATAAACAAATTAATGTATACAGTATTATTGATTTACAATTTTCGATATTTTGAGCTACTGTCTTTAATTATGAAGTTAAAAATGTTCACACTTCCAACCACCGTCCTTGGTCGTAGCAATATTGTCCTTTGTCCACCACCTCGATCCAAGGCCACTATCCTAGTCTTTACAATAAGACCAGTTCACTATATTCATTTCGTTTCCAGCCCAAAGCCCGAATACTTATACTACTGGTTTGAGCCTCAATTTTTCAAACTTGGCCTACATTTCTGGCCAATAATGTTGGTCCCGAAAAGAGTGATTAAATGTTGGGCCTCTTACAAAAATCCAGGCCAAAAGCCCAAAAATTTGAAAAATTGATGTGTTGAATTGTTTTGAAAAATCCTGAATTGATTTAAATAATATCTTTTAACAGTTTCTTTACAAAATATCATTTTTAAAACATATTCAAAAATTACCAATTTTTCTTCAGAAATTGATATATTTTTTTTGTGGTACTTGATAACCACTCAGATTACTTGGGATAACTAATTGAGCTACTTGAGATAATATTTACCTTAATATCTCATTGATTAGTTAAAAAAAGGAATTTTTCTAAATAGTTCCAAAAGTATTATTTTTAAAATAAATCTGAGATTTTCTATGTAGTTTTTAGAAATCCGGGGGTTTTCATTTTTTTAATTTATCATATAAATAAAAATTCCTTTTAAATGCATAGGACTATGACCTAATTTTGGGCATATTTTAAGTAAATATTTTTTTTTCAAATGCAGTAGCAAAATAACTGATATATCAATTAATACACCAAATGTAAAATGTGAAATATATTCGGCACATAATCTAAAGCTAGTATAAAAACATCACATTATATTGAGGTCTAAAATGAGTAGAAATACTAAGTGCAAAAACACATTTCTTCAAACATTTATCTGTAAAAAAAGAAAAATGGACATTTATTAAAATGAAGAGTGAAAAAAAGATACCTATCATAAATACTTCAAATATAAATATATATTTTGGCTTCTTAGCCAAATGGTAGAATTTTGGATTTAAGTTTAAGAAATGGTCTTTTTCAAACACTACTAAACAATGGTTGAATTTATTAGATAATTTTGCAAAATGGCCGAGTATATATATTAAAAAAAGTTTAAATATTTCAATTTTGTGATTTTTAAAATGTCAACTCATTGTCTCTATCATAAATTTTTCACAACCGAGATGTCAAGTGGTTTCCCTTTGTACATCAACGATTGGTGGAAATAAATAGACGAATATTGTTTTCTAGATAATGAATTTATAGTGCTTGAAATGTGCGGAGTTTTTCCATTGTTTATCGACGATTGAGAAAAGTAAATAAAAAGATGCATTATGTATAGTGATTTTGGCCGTAGTTGCTAAATGCTAGCCCCTTTAACCCTGTCTATACATGTTAAGAACCTGTTAATTTTGTTTGAAAATTGTCAAGTTTGGATGGAAACTCCTCCTATGTCAAGCAATCGTTATCAACACTATTCCACCGTGCAATTGTTTTGTCGTCAATTATGTGCAGAAATTAGAAAGAGTATCTATCTCGATGAGCTGTATTGTGATGGCTAGACTCTGGAGTAACATCCGGGTCCGACAAAAACAATTGAGAAACAGAAACATGGTTTGAGCTTTCGAATAATTCAATTGAGATAAAAAATCTACTAAATTATCGCAATAGTGGGTAACGCTATTTGGGGTAACAAAATTTAAGTTGTGTTGTTATTTGTTAAATTGAGTGAGGAGATTAATCAGGCTCAACAACTGGACTGGATAATACTTTATTTATAACATTACATAAGCTGCAACATACAAGAACATAAAATAAGTAAGTACTGATCCAAATTTCCGTCTAAGCCTATTGAGCAGCATAAAATTTAACAAACTGATCCACTAGTTATGAGCACACGTAGAGAGTAAAGCCAATAGAATAAAGTGGTACTGGATGATAAATGTCAACGGCAATGATCGGACTATTCGAGTACTAGTTTTAAGCAAGAATCTCTTCAATGGGCTTGGGTTGATCGAGTTTGGGCTTGTCTTCGGTGGGCTTGGGTTGATCCAGTTGGGCCTTCCCTTCAATGGGCTTATTGGGTTCAAGTTTGGCCTTCTCCAAGTCTTGCAGCTGCTTCTCCTTGGCCAACTTTTTGAGCCTCGCTAGCTCAAGGTCCTTGCTCATCTTCCTCCTATACATCTCTGCAAAAGTAATTGGCTCTTCTAACACAGACTTCTCTCCCTCTCTGATCTTCAGTGGATACACTATCGCATCCGGCGCAGGGTTCTGGAATGTGGCTATGGACAAGCGGCTCGAATTCGAGTTCACCACTGCCTGGTGATCCGCATTCTTGAACCTACCATTGCTCAGATACTGCATGCTCAAACAATGCCACATTATTAATTAACATATGAACAAATCATGTTGTAATCACCATTATTGGTTTTTTAATGACAAGCAGAAATTATCACATAAATCTGTATAACAAGTTTTAGACCCTTTCATATGAAAACTTTAACTCGTTTAAAATCATTATCATATTAACGAGCACTGTTAAGGTACTTACTATGGCATACGAATAAAAAATGTAAGATTCACATGCAAATTTAAAAAGTGAAACTTATTCTCTAATTATTAGGTTGTGACACTAAATGTTACTGATGACATTATCTAAATTTAAAGTGAAATTCGCATTCTATCTATTAGTTTGTGGTGTTAAATGTAATGGTTAAGCTCTTAATTAGTACTTTCCAAGTAATAGTACACAAAAAAATTCTCTTATAAAACAGTTTGTTTGTTTGTTTTTATCTGAGATGTAATCCTCATAAAACAATAGTTGAACTCATAAAGATGTCACTATCGCATCATGGACTTCTGAGTCTATGACTACTCTAAGACTAGGTCCACTTTTTTGTTAAACAATATTACAAGGCCGCCGAACAATAGCATTAATAGCTCAGAAGTAAATTTCACAAAAGTAAACCTTCGGCTGCCCACCACCAAGTACCACACGTTCATTTGTTTTCACATTTTTAATGAATATGGTACGTAAGTAACGTAGCATCCATCTTATATACATATGAGCATGTTTTTTCCTCTTTCTAGCATAGGGTAGCATAATTAAAAGATAACTAACCAATAAAAATATTATATGAAAGGGCAATGATTAACACCGCATTAAGTATGAGAAATAAATTCTATACTCACATGGCCGTGATCTCCAAGGTTGACAACAAAAGCTCCTTCAACAGGTTGAACGGTGATCCAGCTCTTGCCGCCGTCGCGAGTCGCCTGGAGGCCGCCGACCTGGTCCTGGAGGAGAAGGGTGATGGTCCCAGGATCAGTGTGGCGCTTAAGGCCAAGGGTCAGGTCCGGTTGGGGACACTTGGGATAGTAATTGACCACCACTTTTTGGTCCATATCAACACAAGCTTTGGTCAAGGCCTCCTTCTCTAGCCCCATGGCTTCGGACAACACCCCCAGGAGCTTGCAAGCCAGCTCCATCAGCTTCTCGCTGTACTGCTCCGTCGTCGCAATCCATCCCTCGGGCTTATCCGGCCACCGTGAGTAGTCCCTCAGCCGAAGTGGGTACGAGAAGTAGGTCACAATCTCGCGCCAATCTCGTACTGCTTCACCCTACAAAATTAATGTCATCCCCATTTTAGCCCCCCAAACTAATAATTTTCAAAATTATGACGATTGAAAAGTTTCCAAATATTCTCAGACTCGCTTGGTATTATCTCATCATTTGCCAATTCTTTAATCAGTCTTTAAAAATGAAATAAATTATAGGAAATTTCTAATTAAAAAACACAACGTTCTCACTTCTCAGAAGATCGATCTTGATGTCTCATTTTCTTTTAGCAAATAAAATTTTTGCCTAATAAGCTCCTAATGAATGACTAATTTTTCATATTCCACCCTATAAATCAAAATCGTTCATTTTGTGAGCTCCACGTGAATCTGATTGTGAGACTAAAATGCTAAAATGAATGGCTATGATGCAACAGTTATGCAAGTGTTGACAGCAAGGCTTAATTCAAAAAAAAAAAAAAAAGAAGAAAAAAAATGAAAAATTGTATAGACTAAAACTTCATGAAGGAAAAAAAAAAAAAAAAGAAAGTGTAATTGTGGAGATGCATGTAGAGTACTTGTAGGTGGCTAGAGACGATGAAACCGCCCTTCTTGCCGCCGGTCATGTCGAAACGGAGTTTTTCTTCGGGAGGGAGAGCGAAGAACTCGCGAGCGAGGCGAGTCATTTCAGCAACAAGTTTAGTATCAACGCCATGATCAACCACCTGAAAAATTCCCCAATCTTCGCAGGCCTCGACGATCTTTTTGCAGATCTCGGACCGGTGGCCATCGACGTCGTCGTCGATTCCAGCGAGGGAAATGATCGGAATTTCGCTGCTGAACTGGTTGTAGGCCACTTTGGGGCGCTCATCTTCGTCCCGGACGAAGCTGGCTTGGAGGGTTTTCTCCTCTGCGAGAGCAGTCAGAGTTGTGGGAGCCATAACACAATTGTAATAGTATGGATATAACAAGGTAGTTTATTTATTGAGTCTATTATCTCTATATATAGGTATTAGGTTTTTGTATATATCTATATATATATATATATATATATAGAGAGAGAGAGAGAGAGAGAGAGAGAGGGGGGGGAGTGAGTGATGAAAAGTGTGAGGCGAAAAATGTTGAGAGACTTTGTTTAGATGAGGAGAAGGGTGAATAGGGTTTATATAGGTACGTATAGGGTATGAAGGGGTTAGCGGAGAGTGGCAGATGCAGCTACCACATATATGTACGATGGTGCAGCTCGTGCTGGACTTTTCTTTCTTTTATTTCTACCTACCGAACATTTTATCCCGGTTTGAGTATTCACATAAACCGTTCGTTATGCAAAATACTCTTTAAAAGAGGCAAAAAAAGAAAAAGAAAAAGAAATTAAGTAATGTTTCGTTTAGTAACAAAACGATAATCATTTTTAGATTAAAGTTTCTCAATTTGTACATTTTTATGAATTAATGAATGATATCCGTTAGCCATGAAGTCTACTTCTTTTTTTTTTTTGGTTTTTGCCTTTTTGGTTTTCCTAATGGATTTGTTTGGACCCCTAAGCATTAATTAATTATATGTGGACTATTAACTTTACAATAATTGTCAATTACAATTTCTCAACCAAAAATAAAAAATAAAAATCAACCCAAAAAGAAAAAATGCCCATTAAACAAAAAAGTTCTATTTATTTATTTTCGAAATATTCTATATCTAGCAGAATGCCTGCCTTTTATGATGTGAAATTATAACATTTTCAATTATAATTAATGCCTTTTGGCACGTTGCCCTTTATGTATTTATTATTTATTTTTTTTTGCACATTGCTGCCCGAATTTTGTAATTTTTGAAATCTCAACCAATATTTCAGCGTCCATTACGTATATATCTTATAGAAATCGTTAGCTGACAGGCAAATAGACCCTTTTTCTTTTCTTTTCCCTTTTTTCCCGATTTGGGTATAAGGACTCCATATTGGGAGAGAGCTCCATACACTTTATAGTTAGGGTAAATGTATGAGGTATTTTCGAACATGAAAATTAATGTTTGCCCTTTGAATTATGATGTTTTTAGAATATTAAACCCTCATATATACATGGATACTATTTTTAAAAAACACTATTTTTAGTTTTTTAGTAAAAAAATTCATACCTTTTTATTTATATCAAATAAAATCCTTAATTTGTATTTTCCTATAAAATAGTATTAGACCGACAAAACTATCATCAAAATTGAAACTTGATACAATTGAAAAAGACATTTTTACCTCTTTTTTTGACATTTTTAACTTTAAAACTCATAAAACATATGTAAAAAAATAACGACCAAAAAATATAAATTCCCATTTATGTCTTTTTTCCTTTATTATTATTATTATTATTATTATTATTATTATTATTATAGTATTTTAGGTGCTTTCAATCATTTAAACTACTTTCAATGAAAATAAAAAAAAAATAAAATGACAAAAGACAAAAAGGAAAAATCCTTTTGTCTTCCTATTCTTTTTTTTTCCCCTCATTTTAAGTGTTTTTCTTTTTATGTTTTATGAGTTTAAATAACAAAAATTTCTTTTTGTGTTATATTAAGTTTCAACTTTGACCATATTTGTTGGACCATATATGCTTTACTTGTCCTGATTCATTTTTCTGGGGATACGATTAATATATACTTTACAATGAATAGATGAACATTGTAAGATTGAATATTTATATCTATGAATATTTATAGACTTTGTATTTAAAACAGTGTC
This sequence comes from Parasponia andersonii, assembly GCA_002914805.1. NCBI lineage: Eukaryota > Viridiplantae > Streptophyta > Magnoliopsida > Rosales > Cannabaceae > Trema > Trema andersonii. The sequence continues at coordinate 105,357 of JXTB01000386.1, forward strand.
TCTTCAGGATAAAAGGTCAAATTAAGAAGAAAAAAAATTAGTACTTATAAATTATTATATATGATCAAATAAATAAGCAACCAAAAAATGAAAAAGAAAGTGATCGTAGATTTAATTTGATTGGTAATTATATATAGTTCTAATATTGAGGTTTAGAGTTTAATCCCTTTTTCTAGTGTAAAAAAATAAAATAAAATAAAATAAATACAAAAGGAAAGGTTTATACGGACGATGTTCCAATAATACCATAATATAAAGGAGATTTATAACGTGTCATTTATCTTGGTAAAAAAAAAAAAAAAAAACAGAGAAAGAAATCTTCCTAGCCCACCAATATTTAATTCATGTTTAAAAATATGTGACTGGCATAACGAAGAGTTGCAAAATTTAGTGAACAGTTATTTAAAAAAAACCGAGCAATGCTACGAGACTTGTGCAATGCTATGGGACATGCACATTATATGTATATGCCGCTTTATAGTTGTCATGACCCAAAATCCGGGCTAGTGGCAGAAGGGGAATTTCACAAAGGTGAGAAATTCCTTAATTTATTTGAAAAGTGTCAAAAGTTCTAGTTTTTATAAAAACAGTCCATTTAAATAAAATGTTCGGAATTCCATCTCGTGAACTACTCCTACAGTTCGTATACACCACCAAACATAAATTGAACAATTACTTAAAAACATGAAATAAATTTCAAAACCCATCATCATCATCATTAACAACAGACATCAAATATCAGAATGGCATACATAAGTTTGCAGACAAAATAGAAAGCAGTAATCTTGGTTCAATGCTAACACAAAATTCTAAATAGTCCAAAGACTATGACAACAAACTCCTAGCATTACCAAGAGGCGAACTGCAATCAAGATGACCTCTTACTCCTCTTGATCACTAAGATCGCACTGGACACCACCTGAGGAAGAAGGTAAGGAGGGTGAGCATACAATGCCCAGTAGAAAAATAGTTACCTCAGGAAAAAACAGTTTAGTGATGGAAATCTCCTGCATGGTTAGTTCAAATCCAAAACATACACACATGTATATATATAATCCAAACCGGGAGCCAATATATATATATA
>JXTB01000386.1:106948-131521 GCA_002914805.1 Parasponia andersonii
ATATATATCAAAATTCTCCATTTTCCGAGTACATTTCAAAAATGAAGTTAAAATTACAATCCAACGGCCGGATCGAAAACTAAAATTCAAAAACTCAAAATACTCAAAAATGGCAATTTTTGATCCGGACAGTATGGGGTTGAGATATATATACCTTGATGATTCTTGCGACGATACGAATCCAACGGGACCGGTTTGAGGCCGAAAGGTGGCCGGAATCGTCGCCGGTGGCCAAATTTCCGAAATGGGTCCAATCGGCTTTAATGGCTTTTTCAGGCGAACCGGTGGCCAGCGGCAAGGCAAGGCGCCAGTCGGTGGGCGGCCCGGACGGTGGCTGGCGGCAGCTCTGCGGGAGATCGGCCGAGAGGGAGAAGAGAGGAGAGAGAAAGAGAGGTTTCGGGGGAGGGAGGAGAGAGAAGAGAGAGAGAGAGGGGGAGGAAGATGTGCATGTGACCCATCTTTATTGGGCTGTGCAATTTTTCAAAAATTGCACATAAGTTCTCAAAATTTCAAATCTCTATCAATCTAGTCCCCCAAAATTTACAATTTAGTCCATCTGAACAAAATTTTTGCAAATTAGTCCCCACAATATTTTATCCGGAAAATTGGTAAAAAGTCCAAATTATCCTCGAAAATTCCGGGTTTTTACAATAGTATTATTAGTTGTTATAATTTTGTGCAAATCCGTATTAATATTGTTTATAGTTATTAAAAAATATATTTATCTTTATATTTATTTTGATAAGACGAATATAATACAATTATTTGACGTTGATAAACTAAATTTAATATAAAGTATTATTAATATTAAATTAAAAAAATATTTTATAAAATATTAAAGAATGTATTTATCTTTATATTTTTTTATGGGACAAATGTAGTATAATTATTTCTTTGAGGACTATATTTAAAAAGACTTTGAAGGCCGCATACTGCCAAAGACAATATAATTATAAACGGGTGAAATACAAATTTATCAAAACAAAAAATGAATAAATACGCCTAATAATTAAGCATTTGTAAACTTTGCTAGTTAATTTATTTATTTCAAATTAACAATACGCAAAAACGTTTTGATACATCTAGACTATAGTCAAACTGATGCTAAAGCCTAAACGAGTGAAAAACTGAACTACGGAATACTGAAGTGGATCCTCGACTCTTGGTTAACTATATGTATATACGTAATGTAATTGAAGACGATGTACTTGGGTTTGTTTTAGAAGTGGGGATGAATTTGTTCTGGTTGGAAGAATTTTTTTGAGTACTCTTGTACGGAGGATAAATTTAAATTTTTATTTTCTAATTTTGATCCATTGTTTGGACCAATGAAGAATTCCAACGAAATTCTAAATATAAAGGTTTGTATTTTAATTTTTCTAAAATACTTGGTTTTTTTCAATATAAAAAAAGTGAAAACTATTCATGCTTGATTATATAATTTTCCTATGAAAATAATACTAATTAAGAGTCCAAAGACATTTGTCCCCCAATTTTAAGTTAAAAATGATAAAAGTTATCATCTCTCTCTTTCTTTTTTCTTTTTTGACTAGCTAGACAAGTCATCATCTCTTAGCAAGTGTTGTGACCTGTAACTGTATATGAATTAGTAAATTAGCACAAACATGTATTTCATCGAACAAAACTGAAGTTAGATCGATTATAGAACAAGACAAATTTGTATGGTTTGGTATGACAAATGGTAGATAGTTGCACGTGATCTTCACCAACTGGTCTCTGCCTCCCAATGTTCCTAACTACCAATTATGAGTCTGTTAATTTGACTTAATCAAATACTCTTTTGTCACGTAGGAAGACGTACAATTAGTTTTCGTTCTCAACTTCAATTTCAAATTTGTAATATATTCTTTAATCAACATAGTATTATTTTCTCAACTATATACTTGGTTCCCATGCATGTTCCCAAAAAGGAAAATAATTTTTTTTCCAGAGTCAATTAGTAGGAAAAAACTTTCAAAAATTGATATAATTAATAGTAATTTAGACTAAAATAACTTTTTTACGAGTGATTTGAAAAATAATTTTTCTAGTTATAATTTATATGTCATATGATTATTAATTATTTATAAAAAAATTATAATTTTATAATCACAAATTATATGACTTTGGTCGTATAACATTATAATTCTAAAAATATAATTATTTAAAATATTCTCAAAAACATTATTTCGATTCAAATTACTACTAGTCGGATCCATTTTCCAAAAGTTTTGAGACTCATGCCCCTCTAGATTTATCAAGTCTTCATGCTTACAACCTCACGTGAGTTAGTAGTACTATCAAGTATCAAATACCCAACTATGTAGATGACTAAGCCTTTGGGGAACTCCCTTTAACTAAAAAGTATGGTAATCGTTTTCTTTTTCTTTTATTTATTTTTTTTTGGAGAGGGGAGGGTAGAGATAGGAAGGGTATTTAACTTTTTTTTTTTTTTCTAATTATGATTAAAAAAACATATTTTTTTTCTTTCCCTGATTTTAAATCGTAACTCCGAGAACCGCCACGTGGTGGCGAGGGAGGCGAAGCTCACCGAACACCACCAAGTACTGACTCCATTTCAGTACTCATGTTCTCATTGTATCCATCGGTCATCAACAACTTCACTTCGAAAACGATGAAAAACATGTGAGTTGATTATAATGTAACAGTGATGCTTAGTCAACATCCGATACCGCACTTGTTTTAACAGGTGAATAAATAACTCACTATAGTGCACTTCTATCATCAACTCACTCTTATTCTTATTTGTATTTATTTTTTAGATTAGTTCATTCAAATTTTTACAAGTTAGGTATTACGTAAAAATACTTAAAAGCACCTTGAATCCTTGTATTAAGTACTACTGATGAGTAAGCCACACACAAATTTAAAGTTGTGAAAATCTACTGTGTAGCACTACAAATGTCTCCTAATATTATGATAAAACATTACTAATAATAAAAAATTACGATGTTTTCTAAACATTTTTGTATTAATTATTTTTTATAACATATATTTGGCTATTTATTTGATTCATACCTCTAATTTCAAGTATTATCAATATTAACTTCCATATTTTAGAATTGTTTCAACTTTTACACCGCCGCTTAATTATACCTGAATTGAAGTAGTTAGTTTAACATAATACCCTCGTAGATGTTTGGTGTCAAAATTGTTAAGCTTATTACCAAACAAACAAATAGAATAATAATTTTGTTAAAAAACAATGCCAGACCTTTTATCTTTTGGGTGAAAACACGGTCATATTTTAAAAGACGGAAACCTCTTTTTTTTTCTTTTTTTTTTTTAAGGTTGGAACGACAATAAAGTAATTACATATAAAGATCTGAACTATTTCAAGAATAGAGTTGTACCAATTCGACCCATCTTAGTAATTAATTTTTCTAATTGCATATAAAGATTTGAACTAAATTGAATTTATTTGATAAAAGAAATCCTTCAAGACTTGAAGTTGCAAGCTAAAACTAAACATAAAAATAATCAAGCTGTGGAAAGAAGCTGATAAAAATAAAGCTCTAAATACCTGAAATCCCGATTAGTTTAAGAATTCAAAAGTTAAACTCTCCTTTAAATTTAATCCACAATGACAATCATGTAGTATTGTAAAAAGCAAAGGGTACAATTGAAAAAATCCCTAAAGCACAAGCTATATTGCTCATCATTGTTAAATGAGAAATTCATTGGTCTCCTTCACTCTTTCCTAATCCCCTTTGCCCTTCACCATTTTCATCGCCGTGAAATTATCTTTGTTGGCACCGGTAGCTCTCTTCGTCCAACATTTTAATTTTGGACAAACAAGAAGAAGAAAGAGTTTCTAACACTTTTACTAAAAGTATTTTTAAAATATTACTAGTTATTTGTTTATGAAAATTAGTTACCAATTATTAGTTATATACCACTTATAAATATATTTGTTTACTTTTATTACAGTTTTTGAAAATTTGTTATCAATTACTAATTACTGTTTTATAAAATAATATTTTTTTAAATATTTTCTTAAAATATTATTTTTTTAATAACAATTGTACCAGGCCTAAAAGAACACGTACCGCTGTACTTTTAATTTTTTTTTTTATCTAAAAATGCCTTAAAAAGCCTAATTTCCCAAGAAAGGACTGAAGACGATCCTGTTGCAGATTTTTTTTTTTTGGGGTATAGACACAATATTATATAACAATAAAAATAACATTACATGAGTCAAACACGTGTTCCTCTCAAAAAATAGAAGTCAAGCACGTGTTATTTTACCAAAGATCCTAAGGGTATTCTAAGAATTTTATAAAATTTTCTTGTCTAAGTTGGGGTTTGATGAGAATATGGTATAAAATTGAAACAATTTTGAAATCTAGGGTAATGTAGATAATAACAAACAATAAGGGTATAAATAAAAAAGTAACTAAAATACAAGGTATAAAAATGTAATTAACTCAAAAAATTATTCTTCAATTCTGTTTATTTTTTATGGGAAGAGGAATTTAGAAGGAAGCTCAGGGAGTTTTGGTAACCTGGTTTATTGTTATGTTTAGTTTATTGTTATGTTTTCAACTTCTCAATAGAAAACTAACATTTTTAAGTGATGTAAGCACCCTCTTGTGTACTGATAAGTTGGTTATTCGTTAGATTTAAGTGGAACCTCAAAAATTATACCATCGTTACCATCAATTTTTTTTTTTTGGGTTTATGGCATAAATGTCCCTAAACTATCTAAGTTGAGATAATTTGATCGTCAAATTTCTAATTATAGTAATTAAGCCTTTAAATTTTCTAATTTGAAATAATTTGGTTCCTAAGCTAACTATTTAAATTGAAACCCGCTATTAAATTTTGGATAATCCTTGAGGTACCAACTTTTGTACTAAATTTGTAATACTAACACATGTGATATATGATTTGTCACAATTGGTGATAATGTTTATTTTATTTGTGATAAGTATTAATACACTAATTAGATTATGACAACTTACATACCACTTGTATTAGTACAAAAAATTTGGTATAAAAATTGGGACATGTAGTGCTATCCTTAAATTTTAGATGGAAAACACACGCGAGAAGCACCTGGTAGAATATGAAAGAATATTCAGGGAAAATAAGGTGAATAAAAGGATTTTGAGAGTAGGAAAGAGATATTATTTGCATTTTCTAAGGTTCTTGGAGCTATGAGTTCTGGGAAAAAATTTTCTGTGATTGATCTTGTCTTTTTACTCAAAATTTTCAAATTATTTCTCAAATATATTTTTAGATGCTACCGCGTGCTTCTCATTTGTGTTTTAGTTAAAAATATAATAATAATTATAATTTAGACAGTTTATAAACCAAATTATTTCGAATGACGGAATTGCTATAAATAGAACTTTGAACTTTGAGTACCGAGTTATCTCAAATTGGATAGTTCAGGACCATTTGTGTCATTGATCCTTTTATTTATTCAATTCTCAAATAACATTATATATTACTTTCGAGATCATCATTTTAGTTTTTAATTAATTGCGAAATTGATGTAATTTAGGTATAGGAAACATTTTTTGGGAATCCAGTAGAAATCAGGACTTTTCATTAAGTAAGGTCCATTGTAGGACCCATATGGTCTACTATGATAGAAAGTTCTGATTGCACAAAGTCGTCTTTGCTTGTCAATAGTATGTATACAGATAATTTTGAGTGATCTAAACTCGGATATTTTTTCAAGCCGAAAGAAAAACTTTTGATTATTAGCATTTCTTCGGGGTATTTGAACACTTATATTGAAAATAATGCCAAAAATATGACATTTCCAAAATACTTATATTTTAGTATAACATTTAATGGTATTTTCTCAAATCAGTTTCAAATAATATTTTTCCGTAGTTTCTAATAACCTTTATTTTCTGATTTTTGATAATCAAATTGGATTCTTCTGACGAGAAACTAAATTAATATCTTGGTTTACAGTAATTAAAATATTTAGAAAAATATCAATGTCATATAGAAAAAAATAATTTTGAGAAGATTATATTTTAAAAAGTCGTACAAAGTCTCATTATATATATATATACATATATATATATTTTTTTTTTGCTCTTTGCTCGCCAGCCCTTTCCTTTTGTGGGCCCAAAAATTGCCTAACCTAATTGCAGGGAGACGGAAGCCATAGGCCCAGAAAGGGTCATTATTCAAATAATCGTCCAACGGCTAGTTTTTGTAAACATGTTGAGACCATTGTGCCGTGCACGCGCCCAACGGTCATATTCCCATTTAGACCCCGTTTTGCTACTCTTATATAAAGTCTATTGTAGCTTTTCCCTAAACACATCTAATCTCTCTTACTTAGTCTTCTTTCCCGAATCGATTTTTCCTTGCGTCCTAGAGTATTCTCCGACCCCCTCTTTTCTCGTCCATTTTCCGGCCAGTTTTTCGACGACCCAGGTTCCAGTTCAGGCCCAATCTTCTTCTTGAGCCAGTTTTAATGGAGACTCCATCATCGACAAGAAGGGTCACAAGATCGCAGACTCTGGCTGCCCAGAACAACAATATCCCCATTTCAAGTGAGTGATCACATTTTCTTTTCTTTCCTTTGAAATTACGAAATTGGTTTTGGTTTTTTTCTCTGTGAATTTCTTGTTTTTAAGATATTTTATTCTCTATTCTTTGAAAATATGGTGGGTTTCTTTTTTTTTTTTTTAATTATTTATTCAAAAATTCTCTGTTAATTTCTTGTTTTGGCTATCTTTTTCTAGGAAAAACTGAAGATTTTGAAAAGGGTTTATCTAATTCGAGGCAAAGAAAGGGGAAACAACAAGATCGGTCAGTGCTTCTCGATATAACGAACGATTCTCCCATTGTTGGGCTTGCTGTGGGCGCACTAGAGACCCCATTGTCATCCATAGTAAAACAGAGGAGTAGTCGAGTCAAGAACACTCCCGGGTCGGGAGAGGCCTTGCTTCGGGGTCAAGTCAAGACCCTTTTGCAGAAAGTGGAAGAAGAGGCCGAGCTTTCGAAGCTCTCTCTTCAGAGCCGCCCCTTTGTTCATCTTAAGGGGCTCGTCAATTCACCGGCGGGACTTCTTGCCCCTACCCCGGCTAATACCCCACAAGTCTCGAATCTCTCCTGTGATGAAGTCGGTATGATCAACAGCAATAATTTATATTCGGAGGCGCCCACTCCGTTTGTTGAAGAACAATTGATCTTTCAGGTAGAACAAAAATTAGGCCATTTCTTGTTTCATTCGGGTTCTCGTTATGTTTCTCAAGTTCTTTGTATTTATTTATTTTATTTTTTACCTTTCTTGGTTTTTGAGTAGATCTTTGATTGATTTACTTGAATGGGCAGGTGGTTGATGAAAAGGAAGAAGCGAGTCTTGAATTGCAAAAAAGCATCATCACTCGGTCTCTCCTCCTCGATTTCTCTGAGAAATCGGATAGCTGTGACTCATCAGAATGTTCCTCTGCGGTGACTTACCAAGGAGCTGGGGGAGAGACAGAATGCAAAGAAAAGCCAACCCCAGATGATGACAATGCTTCTATCTGGTCAGTTCAGGTTAATGCTAGTACTCTTGGCGATGAGGACGAAGACGAAGTGTTTGAAGAGGAGGAAGGAGAAGACGATTATTATCTCGAAGAAGGCGACAAGGATGGAGGAGAGGAGGAGAATGATTTGGTTGATGAACTGTGTGATTGTATTAGCAAGATTAGCATGGATGAGAAGAAGATAACGCTTCCAAAGTTTGCGGGGAAGCACACAAAATTTGTGTACGACAGTGATGATGAAATTGTTGAAGTGTTTGAAGAAGAGACTGCACAAAGTGAGGATTCTGCTGTTGGCGCTTCGGCACCGAGCATCTTGCGCTTAAATGGCCTGCCAACTCCGAAAGGGAAGCACCTGCGTTTTCTTGAGGAATAAGAGGGACAAGAGTGAAAGAACTTCTGAGTCTTTCTATTTTTTGGTAGTTCAATTAAAAATGGTTGGGGTGTTTTCGGGGGTTTTATGTTGTTCTGTTCCTTTGTCATTTTCTCGGTGATTCTTTCTGATTTTGAATTTGAAGCCACAAATTTGTGGTTGAATGAATGTTCGAAAATAACACAAAGAACGATGAAATTTCTTTTGGATTTCAACATTTGTGACAGTACCTTAATCTAGTGAAGAAGATTCACAACTTTGGCAGTACTAGAAGAGGATCTAATGTAAGCTCCAATGAATTCTTGGAGAAAAATTGCTAAATAGTAATGGAAAGGCGAAGTTTTTGGCAGATTCTTTTACATTTTTTTTAAATTATTATTTTAACTTCAAACTGTTTACAGGCTAAAGTGTGTCCAAACAAAATAGCAAGCAAATCAATCCATAGTAGCAAATTAGCACGCCAGGCAACACTGACATGAGCAACACAACTTCATCAGTTTCTATCGGTAAGTCTCTATCAGACCCGGCCTCGGATCAGCTTCTCCTAACTAACTTAAGCAATTCCACATTTTTCACATGGCAACCGATGCTACTGTCTCTTTCCAGTTCAGCACCACCGAAGCTAATCTAATAGGATACACCCAAATTCAAATACACAATCCAGCTTAATGGGACACACTCTAGTATATTCTCAAAATTGAATTTTGGATCTCTGCTAGACTCTCCCCATGTACGACGGAATTTCTCTCAAACCAATCCACTTCAAAACAAAACGCCAATCAGAGCTCATTATTGTTACAAAATGACTCCCAATGTACGACAGAATTTCTCTCAAACTAAATAATCCATAAGGAACCTTGCCATTTCTGTAGCTTTAGAAACTACGCTGATCTCAGTACCAGGCTTGTTATCTTTTGCTACGCCTAAAGAGCATAGTCTGCTGCATGAAGTTTAAGCGAGCTCCCAAATTCAGCCCACCACTTTTAAGAAATTGTCATTGCAGCAGATTTGTTAGTTCATGTTTCAGAGTACTCGAAGAAAAAGAAAAAGGAATTTTGGAGGAATCTAGTTTTCTACGACTGCTTTGGTTGGTGTTAGTTTATCTTTCAGAGTATGTGAAGAAAGAAGAAACTTGGGCATAACTTATTTTTTGAGAGACCCGACAAATGAGAACAGAAACCATCTTTCCAATTTCCATTCACTACTAAGCCTGAAGAATGTAGTTTGTATACGTATTTACACAATACAATTATATGTACATAATCTATTTACAAAAGAAAACTACCATTAACCTCGGAAAATAAACAACAATTAACCTTTGACAAAAAACAGTACTAACGACATTATTTCTACATGCTAGTTTCAAAACCAAGGATGCCACGTTGGATCCATCATGCAAAGGTTCCTTGGGGTCCAGGCAGCTTCAACCAACTCGGTGACTCCCCTCTGAACCGACTGTGGTGGGTCCACAGCACTCTCCTCCTAAATTCATAGAGAACAGGTATAAGGGTTTCAGCTAAAAGAAAATGAAAAGCAGCTACCGAATCATATTAATCTTTCTGAAGGACGGATCCGAAGTGGTGTTTCAGCTTAAGTAATAAACAGTAGAATTACTGACTTGTATCTGAAAAATGACCTTACCTCTTCAGAGAAGTATTGTGGGGCTATTCCACTGATTCGGCTTATAACATTTTCAACATTTGTAGTGACCTTTTGCTTAAAGTCGATGGAGTTCATACTACCACTCCCTCCAACGAGAGGCACAATAGGCATTCCTAAGGGTCTTCTCCAAGACCAAGACAGCAACTCATCACGGAAAAACATGGCTAACTGATGCCAGAGGTGCTGACTTTGCTGCAATATTTAAAAAAAAAATGTTCAAATCAAACTCATTAGGTTGAACAAGTTTATCGTCAAATCCGCGGGAAGTGTACGCAAACTCACTTTAGGTGAAACCACTGCCTGGGCAGCTGCACACATTGCAGATACAATAAGGCCCTCCACCCCGAACTGGGAGAAGAAAGATTGCATATTTCTTGTTAGACGGAAGGGCACTGGTTCATTAAACTCTATCATTCCATTTGCGTCATATGCAGGATGAAAATCTGTTTGGAAGATCTTCCCTGTGTTCTTTGCAAATAGAATCTTGTTTGGGGACCTCCCCCCAATTTGTAACATGTAAGACATGAAACTCGAGAGAGCCAACTGGATGGCAAATTGCTTTTTAAAAGCCCACATATGGTTGCCATTTAAGAGTGTCTTGTACATATACTGGGAGAAGATGCCATCGGTTACAAGATTTCTTGTTATGTCACTATAAGCTTGGAGCCGAAGGTCTACAATAGCCTCTGGTGAGATTTGGCCAGATATGGCTTGATTTAGTTGTTCCTTGAAATAGGTAATAGGATGATCTGCCTCTTTGTCATTCCTTGCACAATGGTTCTCATACACCTCAAGGAAAGTGCTGTACATTAAATCATCTTCCACCATGCGCACCTGTAGTTGTGGTCAGATATTGCTTAGAAGAAATCATGCAGAGGATAGGTTATAGCAAACACTCGAGAGTAAGCAAAGCGATTTACTACTAGATAAAGAAACCTTATTGAAATCATGCAGAGGATAGGTTATAGCAAACACTCGAGAGTAAGCAAAGCGATTTACTACTAGATAAAGAAACCTTATTGAAAATATCACAAATGTTGGTCTAACCAATAATTTGCGGGTAGGTCTAGCCATGAAAAATTGTAAAAAATAAAAAAGAGTACTATATTGCGTAAATCTTAGGAAGTTCAGCAATATATATTAGAAAACAAGAAAGTGAGACATGGGAAGAATTCAGGAGATGGGACCTATATAATGCAAAGACAAACCTGTGACCAAACAGGAATAATGATCGGGGTGTGAATAGAGATGTGGCGGCGCCTTGATTCTTTGTGCTTGTCAAACATTTGGTTCAGCACTCGGAAGAGCTGCAATATGCGTTCGTCACTTCTAGCATTGGGGGTCAAAGATGTCTGGACAATGAAATGGCGTTGAGAGCCATCTGAGCCAATTAGAGTTAAACGACGGAAACTACTTCCATGCCTTCGCACGATTGGAATGTCAGCTCCAACCCTGTCTAACTTTACCGTGTGGTCTGGTGCAATTTCCTGCGTCACATGATTGCATACAGACAAGGTTCATTATTCATACCAAAAGCCACGAGCATCTACATACAAAGATAAAAACTACTAAAAACCAGACACTAGTTTTCATAGCCATTATAGTAATATATAATAGCAAAGAATAGGCACACATTGACTTGATTACCTGATCACTGAAGTATTGTCCGGGAACTTCCACATCAACCACATGGAAGTCTCGCAACACCTTACTTTCTTCTTCCAGCTTCAAGACAGCTGGAAACCTGTCCTCAACATTGCTCTGAAGAACAATTTTCCAGTGTTTCAATCTTTCAGTCAGTTCAGAGAGGGTGGCAGGAAAAGTAGCTGTGCTGTCTGGATCAAGATCACGTTCAAAATCCTGCCTGTACTCCCTCACAAAATCAACATGTTTATTAAGAGCATCAGCAGAGAAGCAAGCTCTGCAAACACCAGAAAGTTCCTTTTTAAGAGATTGGGGAACCTCAGCCGTAGTGGCAGTTGGATACTTGTAGCAGCGGTGAAGCAGTGCGTTAACTACAGCAAGAAGTCTCTCCTCTGGCAGAGTGACGAACCTTGATCCAATTTCTGTTAGAAGGGCCTGAAGAGAAGTGATTTTTATGTATGTCACTGAGTTGGAATGAAAATAAAGAAAAACAAAAAGGGTTGGGGTAATCAAAAAGGAAAAAGAGCACATCTTTCAGCCTTCTTCTTTCTACAAACGCAATAGGAACACTAGGAAAAAGTTCAATATATTGTAAAACACGCATCCCATACTTACATGGAAAATAATGATGTGTATATGTGCATATAAGTTTGCACCTGTGTACAAATACAGACTGAACATACATATATTCATGAATATAAAAGAAAAATCTCATATGCAATAGTCACCTCAAGTTCACTGGCCAAATTTGAATGCCTGCTTCTAAGAGCCTCCATTATATCCTTTGCAGCATCAAAAGCACTGGCAGCAGAAGCCACAAAACCCAAAGGACCATTACGCCGTAATGCATTCTGACCACTATCATTGATAACTGAAGAACTTTGCTGCATAGGCGGGTCATTCCCTGCATGCACACTACTGTCCACACCAGTGGACCTTTCAGGTTCCTGCCCATGTGTATTTCCACCATCATGCGAACCAATGCCACCACTGGATTGAGTTGCTTGGTGAGCTTGATTCTCCGAGGATAAAGCACCCCCAGCATGACCCTGTACTCTTGAATTTCCATCACCAACTAAGCCAACGGAAGCAGAAATGGTACCAGATACTCCTTGCTGCATTCTTTGTTGAGCCATTGCCATTCTATTTGCTTCAGATTTACTCGCAACATCACGTCGTTCAAGCAAATATGTGCGCAGCCAATAATACAGGGCCTGAAATTTAATAACAAGAGAATCAAATTCTGTCAAACAAGTAAAAAAGTAAACTAATTCATTAAAAGCTATCAAATACATAGAGCATTTACCTGAGGATAAACAGTCGCAACTTTTAGTAGAACAAGTTTGCAATGAGAAGCTTCTGATCTCTGCAAAGAAAGTAGGAGTTGTGGGATCCATGAAAGCCAAACCCAGTGGGGAATTTGGTCTAAATGCTTGTCAAAGGCCCTTCCCACAGGTTCGTTGGGAGTATCAAAGCTAAGCAGATACAGAACACGAGCTAGATGGCTTCTTGAGTTAGATATGCCAAATTTTATGCCTTGAAGAAAGCAGCTGACAGCGTATTCCAGCCAAATCTCTTCCTGAGTTTCCTTGTAAGCCTGTATATGGGGGAAAAATCAAACAGCGCTAGAAAACTCGGTATTTATATCAGGTAAACAATGACCAAATGAGTGTGGAGAATATAAAGATTAGTACCACATCACAATAATTTCCCCAGCTTATCCATCCTTTCGGCAAATTTTTAAATAGGCTTATGGCATTGGAGTATGCAAGATTGGCACCTTCAGAGTCATTTAGCTTTAACAGGAAATCCCCTTTTAGACGATGTATTTCTGCTTTGTGCTTCACAGAAAAATACTCTAGATTCGTGTTATTGATAAGATTAAGACCACTGTTAACCTCCCCTTTCATTTCAAGATAAGCTTGTGCCTGCTCTCTTATCTTAGTAAAGGCCTCCTGCAAGCATAGACCATAAGCAGAGATGAGAAACCTCTTAGTGCAAATGCTTCAGAAGGTGTTCAGGAACCATCCAAGTTACGGAGAACAGAAAAGGAAACATTAAAGGAAATGCATATTGTCCGCTTTTCTGGACATTTATTTAAGATCATTACAGTGAAAAAACAGGTACAGTTCAAAGGAAATACGTATTGTATGCCGCTCTGAACATTTATTATCACCAGTTTGATGGTATCTAAAACTTATCACTTCAGTTGTGGGAACATTACAAGACAAACAATCCAATGATTCAAATTATAGTTAAAAGGTTGACTTAAAATTAAGAAATCAAAGACCACACTTAAAGGGACTTTTAAATTTCTCGTCTAAATGCAAAAGTTCTGCACTGTGAAGACCAAAGAACAACAAATACAACTATCAATAGACATGTAGTCTAGGGAACGGAGAGAAAATACATTCCGCCCTTACCAAGTAGATAACACAATGTATAGTTTTTCATACCTGCACTTCCATAGTTGCATGGCCATACATCTTTTCAAGAATTGTCACACATACATCATAAAGGCCTTGCTTACGAGCAATGTGAGCAAGCTTGTTAACATTCCAGGCTTTGTCACGAAAACCAAGGTGATGAAGTTGTGGATTTGTGGTGTTAAAATCCTTGAATGCATCAATGACTGAAGTATACATTTCATTCCTCCATTGAAGCAAATCATACCAAACTGACATATTATCCCATTTATTTGGAGTTCTCAATCTCCAAGTCTCAAGAATGTCTTTTAGATCCGAATAAAGATTACCAGGTACACCAACAACAGAACTTCCAGAGAGTTTGTTTCCATTGGAAATGTCCACAAGAATTCTAGCTGATTCTTGAACTTCGACAAGCTGCTGGAATTGCTGCAAAAGAGGGATCCTGGAATAAACAGACATCTCTGGCAACTGCCACCATTGCTCTAAAGCAAGATCAACACCTTTACCTACTATGTTTTCTGCATCCCCCACACCATTTGCATTTCTATCATGAAGTGCGAAATATGCCTGGATGAGTCTAAGTTTTGGAGTTTCTTCCATTTGAGCCTTCGGAATTACATGGTCCTTCATGTATGCCCAATCAGGCAACTTCCACAAACTATCCACAAGTATTTCATAATTCTCAATACTCTTGCCAAAATCTACCAATGCATCCCACTGACTTAGCTGTGTAGCACAGTAAAGCCACTGTTCTTCCCAAAGACACATCTCAGCCTTTGGTACTGTATTGTTATGCGTCCCTTGAGTTGCCTTAACCATTGCTTGGTAAAAGAGGCTTTGAGCACGCTGCCAATAACCATGCTGAACTAGTGAAAGTCCAGCCCTGGTTTCTGCAGTAACTGACTTCTTCTTCCATAATCCACACCTCATATCTTCCTCATTGAGTAAACGATAAAGCTCAGCCAGAGATTCAGAACACTTTGTTTCATTCAGAAATAACATAACATGGCTTTCTAGCAGGGCTAATGCAATGTGCCAAGCATTATAAGTCTTTCCAATATATTTGATGAGCTCACTTGGCATCCGAGGTTGAGGATGGCTTAACTGAAGCCCTTCTAAAAGTGCTTGCACAACATTGGGTCGACTTGCTTGCTGTTTCTTGTGATAATCTTTTGAGAGGAGAGCAATCATTGGTTTAGCTAGTGTGACCTGCTCTTCTTTCAGTAAGGTCACCCAGACAATGGGAAACACCAACACCCACAGATGGTATGCGACATTTGCATCAGTATGAGCCAACTCTCTCAACGGCATAAGTAGGTCAGCCACCTAGAAGAGGGAGAAAAAGGTCAAACTTCCAATTGTAATTGAACACTAAATCGTAAAAGTTTTTCTTATTTCAAGTTGGGTTACCACCAACAGCCACAAAACACCTTGACAAGACAGTGCTAAAAACTTGAGCATAACCAGTTATACTAGAGGAAACATTAGAACACATGGACTACATATTTTGACACTTGGTCAATTGTTGCTATCATAATTGATAACTTGCGTCAGTGCAAATAATTACTAGAGTTACCTTTAGTTTGCTCATCTCATTTAGAAACTGTGCATGCTTAAGCACAAGCATATCAAATGTTAAAGGAGCATCCTCAGAACCCTCTGATACATCAGTAGCCTGGTGCAGCATCCCAGAAGATTCTGGAAGACTCCCTGAAACTATCAATGATGGCACCCTTGCAGAGTTTGGAGCCAGCGTAATAGGTTTATCCTCAACTAAGATCGCCAAAAGAAGATCAAGGCCCTGTTTGAGCCAAAAAATATCACTTACAGCTTCCCAGTCCTGAAATTGAATAATGAACTGCAGCCTTATAAACAACGTTTTCTGAAGAGACTCATGGTACAGTAAGAAGAACTTCATCCTCATTTCAGGATCTTTTGCCCGCAGTCCAAGCATGGATTGTCTTTCCACCCTCTGAAACACCTCTTGACGCAGGGATAGAGGATATCTGGAACATTTAATAATAATCTGGAAGTCAAGAACACTTATAAAAACAACAGCAACAACAACAATAATAAAAATAACAAAGAACAACAATAATAATGATAGTGGAGTAATAAGAAGAAAAGTAATAATAGTATTCCAGAACAATCCAAACAGATTCCAAAATGTTACTTGCCTATTTGCATCAGAACATAAGCCATAAAGAAGCTGAAGATATTTCCTCTCCCATTCCTCCAGGACAGCCTGGGAGAAGTTTTGCTTATCAACTTGTGAAAGCTTCTGAAGAAATGAGACTATTTCCTTAGGGGTAAGAAAAGCATTTGACATGGCTGATGTGCCTGGCTTGGTAAAATCATCTTCAATCCACCCTTTTATCACATCAAGTATGCAAAGAAGCACACTAGCATCAGTACCTTTCTCCGAGAGCAAAGCATTCAATATCTGAGTTATGGATCGTTTGCATTCTGGAATACTCATGACCCTTTCACTAATGAGTTTCAAAACAGATTTTAAATTGGAAATGACTGCTCCAACATCAGCACCCTGACGTGAAGAACTAACGGCAGAATCTGGATCCTTTGTTTGACCCTGACAAGGTTGGAAAATCTAGTTACTGACACAAACATGTAGAAAGCAATTCAAAAAATTTAAAGAACTTAAATTCTTACATTTCACCTTTCGTTTCTTGGTAAATTTCGTTGTTTCTCATGAAACAAGCAAAAAAAGAAAAAGAAAAAGAAAAAGAAAAAAAGAAAAAAAAAAGAAGCAAAAAACATAACAAAATCCCAAAACAAAGAAAAGAAACCTTAAGATGAAAATCATGGCATTTAAAATTCCATACAAAAAAGGTGGAAAGGTAAAATTAAAACAGTGACGAGTTTGATAACCAAGAGGACATACAGCATCATAGTCAAATGACGAAAAGATGCATCCGTCATATTGAAATCAACCAATATTTTATAGAAGATCACTTCAGACGGCCTGATAATTGATCATTGGTTCTTTTAGAACCCTCAAATGCTTCACCATATTACGTACTACCAACTCTAGAGGGCAATGTTAAAGTAAAGGATAAACCCAATGCATAGTATTACAAGGGATATTGATAAAGTGAAACGAGGATCAACCAGCATCCACCATTTCATTCTCTTCTATGGTATCTAAAAGATTTAAAACCATGTAACCATTGTAATCCACAGCAACTTCAATGGAAATTATCACTGGGATCCTTTTGCGACTTGATCATAAAACAACCCACCACCACAGAAAGGAAAAGAAAATTCGGGATCAATTCCATCTTAAGACATCCCAACAATTAAAAGGAATAAGATGAGGGAGACAAGAAGAATAAGAAGATGCACACAGTTTTACCAAGGACGATGAACAAAAGTGTGTACTAACTGAATAAAGACGCCACAATCAGCAGGGACTGAAAAAAAAAAAGAACTAATACAGTACGCATACAAAATTTATAAAACAAAAATGAATAACTCCACACACAAAATAATTTATTAGTAAGTAGAGAAACTTATTGAAAACAAAGAGTGCAGTGCAGACTTGACAAGACATCCACAGCCTAAAGAAGAAGCTACTAAACATACTTATCTAGACAAACAGAGGCCAATCAATAAATTATTTTGACCAAAAACAATGCTGTAAATGTTTAATTACAGAAAGTCACATACATACACGGTGCTTAATCCTATCCGACAACTTAATTTCACCAACTGGGAAATCATTTTAAAAAAAAAATTCTATTCCTCTCTAGCAAAAATGCCCACATTAAAGCCACTGCAGCTTTGTTCAAAATCACTGTCCCTCTTACTAAACCCAGTCAGAAACTCAAGGAAAAAAACAGCTTGACATCTCCCCATAACAGCCCCAATATATTAGAAGTGGCAAACAGATTATAGCTTGTTTATAACCATAATATATAAACTACTGACATGGAACTAAAATGGGGGCCCCAAGGACAATAACTTATGATAAAGGATGAAGCACACACCTGTCTCAAATGAGAACCAGACGAGGAACCCATATCTCTGGCCAGGCGTTGAAGGATACGAACCAAGATAAAAGGATCGGTGAAGTTCTTCTGCACCTCCGTCAAGGTTTTGATTACAAGTAGAATGAAGCTTATTGGACTGGAAGTGCTTTCTTCATTTGATGTTTGAAGAGCTGTGACAGTATTAATATGTTTCTGTATCAGCTCGTCAACCTTATGATATAATAACTTCACATCTTGTGGTGTAGTAGCTGCTTCTTGTGGGAAAGCTACAAAGACCAGCTTCAACAGGGAGCACAATGACTTTCCGGCATCTAACAGTTTATACTTGAAACAGGGTTCAAGAATCTGTAAAACAGTTCCCCCCCACCCCCCAAAAAAAAAAAAAAAAACAGAAACGGGTAAACATAAAGAAGAGAGATAAATAAAAAGATTTAGGTAATTGCATGCTAGTCAAAAAAAAAATATATATATATATATATATATAGGTAGTTTTTTTTTTTTAACCTATGTATAGGTATTTTTTTTAGTCGTTAGATCTCATCTAATGGTGATCCAATAGTTATAATTATGTGCATATACGTGCATCATTAATGCTATTTCTCTCATTTTTTACTATTAAAAGACATGCACGATAAATTTTAATTGGCCAAAACAATACCTCTATATAGATTAAAAAAAAATACCTGTTGGATTGGTGCTCATATATGTATGTGCATATATACATAAAAGTACATACACAAGTGGCGTACCTGGGAGATCTGGTTAATGTTATTTCTAATGAACAAATGCGGCTGCTTCTCTAGAACCTTGTTCATGACATCCAAACCCTGAGCAAGGGCTGTGGAGGGGTCCTTAGACTGAGATTGTTGAATGCTGCTAAGCAACTTCTCAAGATAATTGAATTTAACATTGGCATTTGGCCAAACCTCCAAAGCTTGTGAAAGTAGCTCTAAAGCTTGTTTGTACATAGTAGTTGCTTCCCTGTCCTTAGGCTCTATAACAAGGGCAACCTGTTTCAAGAAGCCATGAAAATTCACCTCAGAGGCATTCAAACATGAAAGCTTTTCTGCAGGCCATGGACAATCATGAAGTGTGTAGAAAAAGAGCTAAACTAATATGTAGGGCTAGGATGAAAGATGCACTGGGACATCAAAAGAAGGTTGCCTCTACAATGTCAGTATATGCAATGCAAGACACTTTATATTTGTGTCGGACATAATGAGTCTGTATATAAATACACGCATATATTAATAATACATATTGAGACGCATGCAATTCCCGATAAATGATTCAAGCGTACAAAAACATTAAACAAAATTCTGTCACTGCATAAACAGATTCAAATTTAAAATAAGTTAAAGGAAGCAATACTTAATAGGAAATACAACTATGTAATATTAAGTAATGAGGTTTCCAGTCTACAAAGCTAACATTCTGAGTGGATCAAACCCATTTCTAAAAAGTTGAATAACAAGTTGATGGAAGCCTCACCCTTATAAGGAAATTGATAATCATTTCTTCCATAGCGGCATTGGGCTTGAATTCTTCATCAGGTTGGCTAGCAGGTCCAGGGGTCTCTATGTTAGGGATTGATGATGCACCTCCGGGTGACATGACACAAAGTGATTGAAGACCAGGTTCAACTTTGACGCGTTTAGTTGTATCTTCAGGGAATGTACTCCCATCTACAGAACGCCTAGGATCAGTATTAACAGGGACTGGATTAAAACACTCCGTCTGGTTGGGTATGTCACTCCCTGCCACTACTTTCATCTCATTTTGCCTCTGCCTTTCCCATCCGACCACCAAACCAGCAAGCTCAATGGCGAGACGCCTGTTTTCCGCTGTAGTGTTAAAAGGCAATCCAAGTCTGCTGAGAGAATTCACCATTTGAGGCACAAACTGAGCTCTGCAGCTGTAGAAGAGATCTGAATGGCGCACAATGAGCTGGAAAATGTGAATCAAATTAGGGACTGAGTGACCTTCTTCAACAAGAATCTTTTTTGTGTATCGGATCCAAATTGGCATACGAGAATCCCCAACAAGGGGCAACCTTCGTGGAAGTGCTGGCATTAGTATATCAAGGGCTTGTTTGACCAGCATTTTGTTCTCTTGCTGGCATGTTCTAAGAAGTGCTACAAAAACCTGCACTCAAAAATATACTTCAGGAATTCAGTGACTAAAATGAAATTTGTACACGCCTGCATTTCAAATTAGTGACAAGTACATAAGAGCTCTGCAGACTGACTGCAACTATCATTTACCGTACCTGGAGTATAATTTTTTCTGGGGCCTGATAGGCCTCCAAGAAGTGGCAGACATTCACAAATGCCCACTGTTTACTGGCACTGTCTTCACGTTTAAGATGATTCCAGCCAAATTTGATCAGCTCTTTTCTATGATGGACAAGGTCATTCTGGAGATACTTAAGAAGCAAAGTTGCAAGCTGCAGAAGTTCTATTCTTAAAGGCTCATCATACTCCGCAGAAACCTACAAAGAAGAGAAATGGAAGCATATTGTGGCATGTAAAAAATACAGTAGGAAAAAACATGTATTGGCAAACACAAAACATAAAAAGAAAGTAGAAAATACCTCTTCTGGAGGATCAAGAAGTTTGTCGACAATTGTTTTAATAATAATTGGGTCAACAACGTCCCAACTTTGATCATTTTGGAAAGCGTGAGCAAGCATTGGAAGAATGAGCATTTGCATTATAATAACCAAGTGATCATGACCAAGTTGTTTCGATTGGAAAAGGTCTAAAAAATGTAAAAGAAGTGCTTTTTTCAAGTTAGGAGGGTAACCTTCAGCGACCTGAAAGATAGGTAGATAAATGCAGTCATCAACACGGTAATATAACATGAGAAATGACAGAAAAAGGAATGGCAGAAAGTGAGAGATCTAATCAAAGATATAATACCTCGATGATATAGAACTCCTTCAAAAATGTATAATCAATGCGGCTATGAAACAAAAAGATTGAAAGTATATCGAAAAGAACATTCACTTCAGTTTTTTCATGTCGCAGATAATTCAGGACGCATTTGACAAGCCATTTGCTTTCTTTAACCTGCAATATAAGGTTAACAATGAAAATAAGATTTGAGGACAACGAATTAATTCATCCACACAAAGAAGCTCAAAAAAATTTATTTTATTTTACTTATTTATTTATTTATTTATTGCTTGAAACAAGCTTAAGAAACTGAAAGAGCAAGATAAGTCACTCCACATATCATAAATAAGAACAGAAGAACAACATATTAAAATATGTAGAAATTCGAATTTAGATAAATTAGACATTTACATAAAAGGGTATATAACTAACTAATGGGAACATTAATTACCGAAAACTTAAAAAGGAATATACTTAGTATTAAAGAGAATGAAAAGTGAAATATACATTCGAAAAAGTTATTTGAGCCACAATCAAAATATCAATTATAGATAAAATATCGACACATGGAAATCATACTTAACTGGCACCATGTAAAGATCGCTTGTAAATAACTATCAAACAAAAACTCTGAAACCAATGTCCCAACCACATTCTTTAGCAATAAACAAAAAATTAAAATCAACAAAAAAATTAAAAAAATGATCTTTTCAAAGAGAGCATTTGCAGTTATAGAAAAGAGCTAGTTATCAAGAAATTAAAATTGTTGTCCTATGTTACAGCATCCAATGCTATGAGAGACCAAAGGAAAAATAAATCTGCATCTGTTGCTAACTAAAAATACTAAATCATAAATAACTCACCTGCACCAAGTCCAGCTCCTGTTCATTCTGCAACCGAGATATTCTAGCAGGTGACTTCCAAACAAGTACTAATGTATCAAACACAGCACGATTGTTTTGTAGCCACCCGGGTATCAATTTAACCAAAGTTTTAACAAGTGCAAGTCCCCGAAAATAAGTATCAGAAGTTGCTGCAGGTGGTGCAGATGGGGGATTAGAACTTTCAGGTGGGGGTGTAGTAAGACCTTCCTCACCTACTAGAGAAGTAGGTGGAGTTGATGACCCTGGAGAAATCACCACTTCAGATTTTGGAACAAAGTCTGGAAAGGCACTAGCAAGTATCTTTTGTGGTGACTTTGCAAGCTCATCCCTTAAAGGCTGCCCAGCATCTGATTGTATAATATACATAAATCTGAATGTACAACAGGAAATTAAATAAATATAAAGCAGAAGAATAAAATCTCCCATCAACAAAGGAAAAAAAAACATGAAAAACAAATAAATACACACCAGAAACAATAACAAGAAAAAGTGAGAATCTTAAAGGGAAACTAAAACTCTCACCGTCTGAAATA
Source organism: Parasponia andersonii (assembly GCA_002914805.1). Lineage (NCBI taxonomy): Eukaryota > Viridiplantae > Streptophyta > Magnoliopsida > Rosales > Cannabaceae > Trema > Trema andersonii. Next base: position 128,904 of record JXTB01000386.1, read on the forward strand.
TTTTGGCTCATTTAGTCTGGCAAGAAAATAATCAACAGCAGGTGTTGCATAACGATTCAAAAACTTTGTAAGAGGAGGGCGATATGGACTGTTGATTTCACTGTATACTTGTCCTGGGGGAAGAGCTCCTTCCAATTCAATGGTTAAGGTGACAAGTTCGTCAAGGAACTTTGATGCAGCCATGGGAAGTAGGTGGAAAAGCTCAATAATAGCTGCATAGATTAGAATTGATAAATGGGCATCAGGTTAGGAAGACAAGCAACTACTACCATAAATAGGCAAGACCTAAACAGATTACCTGCAGCAATTTTGGGTTCTTCACCAGCCTTCCATGACTTCTGACTCTGTGCAAGTTTCTCAGGCTCCAACCATTTCTTTAAGTGTTCTAGCAACTTGTTACCCAAGGCAACATTAAACCAATTGGACAGTAATTCAAGCAGACGAGCCAGACCTTGGAGAAGAGGCATGCTAAGGTTCTTGGTATGAGCCAAGTTTACCAATATAGGCCTGAGGCTGTTCTGCAAAAGTTCTTTAGGCATTTTCTGCTGATTAATAACCTGAAAGGCAATGAAACATAAAGTGGAATGAGCAATAAACTTTTTAAGTATTCTCCACCAAAAAAGTCAAAGTGACTAAAGTTCACAAAGGAAGTATTTCCAAATAAAATGACACATAATATGACTAGTTTTTGTCCACAAACCATCTGCCATATTTCTACCAGAAAATGTACATGAGAGACAAGATAAGCCAGATCGCTTAGCCAAAAATACAAACCAAACTACTAAACGCTAAAAAAAACTGAAAACATAACATAATGACAGCTGCTAGTCTTTTGGAATATACATTGTACGTAATATTGTCATTGACTAAGAAGAAATAAATAAAACAAGAGAGAAGCAAACAAAACCTGTCGCAGGCCCTCTTTCCCAACAGCAACAATTTCCAGTGTTCGACAGGTCAAAGATTTAAAGAACATGGAAATGATCTTTGCACGCAAATCAGAATGATTTGGTGTTTTAAAATCTGCCCAGGCCATTGTCGTACAGAGGAGCTCAATGCAGGCTGTTTTAAGCTTGGTTAACGATGTAGCCACCTTTGGGTTCATAAACTTCACAACCCATACAGTTTCATCAGCCTCAGCTATTTGCAATGCTTCTTGGAGAAAATTAACTAATTCTTGGGTCAACTTGAGAAGAGGTGGTCTCAAGGCCAAGCAAAAATTCAAAGCTGTAACTGTGCCAACCTATTTGCAAGAGAAAGTTAGTAAGCAATTTGTTACAAGACATTGAGGATAATTAGCAAATGCCAAATAGCGTACCTGTTGATCAACAGTCTTTGACCGGAGTGGCCGAACTAACAGAGGCTGCAAAAGAGGTTGATACAGAGGCTCCAACAGCTCAGATACCTCACTACCAGTCCTACTAGCTAGAAGTGCCAAACATGACTGCACATTCTTTCTCACAATAATAGATGCATTTGAATTAAATAGTTCCGAGGCAAGGAACTCAACTACTCCTTGAAAACTTTGCCTGCGTGGTTCACTGTTTGCTTCATCAACATTGTTAACTACGCGAAGAACCTGAGTAAGCACTTGACCTGTCTCCTCCTGCTCTTTGCTAGCATAGACAGGGAGTCTTTTAAGAACGTATACCAGGCCTCGAACGATTCTTACTTGGAAAAGGCATAAAGTCTCAACAGTGACCTTTCCGACTAAAGCACCAAGACCCACAACACCTCCAATTTGTGCTTGCCACGTAGTTCCATAGCAACAATGCAAAAGACGAGGCAAAAGTTGCTCGAAAATTGGTATGCGGACGCTTGGAGGAGGTGAATATACAGGATTCATCGATGGACTGGAGACTATCATCGGAGTACCAGGGCCTTTTGACATCAGCACATCAGCATGTTTTGTGCGAGCAAGAAACAGAAGTGTTTCAGCAAACACATTTAGAGCATTAAGAGCAGCTTTAGCGTGAAGCCTATTTTCATCTGCTAGCACATCAACTAAAGCATCTAAAAATAATAAAGGGTCTAACTCTTTGAGGTTCGAAGAATTACTATTCTTTAGCCTCATACTAGCATTAACATTTGATGCAAGCATAGGACCTCCAAGTGCAGTAGTCAAAGCTGTAGAAGTTGAGGAAGAATCAACATGGAAAATCATTGCAAAATGGCGACATACATTGACAATAAAATCATTCTTGGGGTCAAGCAAATCTGGTTCAGCACTGGCCGCAATAATGGTCATCAAGAGAATCTTAAACACCGATTTTTCAGCAAGAAGTTGGGTCTTCGTCTTTACACCTAAATCAGCCTGCAACATGCATCATAAGCATTTCATATACTCAAAATTGAAAATTCAACTACTTTGCTTCCACAAAATTTTAACTCTAGAAAAATGGAAGATAATATTGATAAAAGTAGGCATGGAACCAATTGGAACAAGTTTGTATAACACAGAAAATGTTTTTTCCCATTCAACTAATTCATCAATAATATTTTTTCTTTCCCAGCCAGGGAGGAGGAGATGGGTGTTTCCGTAGCCTATAATTTCTCTCTTTGCATAGTGACGCGTGCCATAAAGAGCTTAGAGCTTCTTGCCCTTACATTGATCACCC
>JXTB01000386.1:131560-159074 GCA_002914805.1 Parasponia andersonii
AACTTTTCATTGTGCATAAAAGTAAATAAAATCTCAAAGATAATTAGATAGGCAATATGAGGCAACAATTAACAAGTTCATTATCAGCATCTGGAGTAGCAAACTTCTAGATTTTGACAGCTTCAAAACATTCTATGTTTGTTCCAAGCTATGAGCATATGAGAGTTTTTGTCAGATGTTATATCACTAAGCTGAACTTTTAATAGTAACGTCTTCGTTTTTTCCCCCTTAAAAAAACAAAAAAGAAAAACTGTATTAAAATCATGGTAACCACAAAAGTTATTTCACCGTAACTACACACAAAACAGAAACTTACTTATTTCAGGCAGCAGATTTTTTTTTTAAATAAAAAACCGGGACTAATATTAATAAGAAGATAAAAAATAAAATAAAATACAGAAGGTAATAAAAGATGACAAGCTATCATCTTAATACTTATCAAGCAGCAGATTTTTTCAGCTCTAACCAATTTTCAAAAAATGCTAACTAATGACCTACTAACTAATAAAAGATTTTTTCCAGAATTTTTTTAGAAGAATATGGGTCTATAGATAGTTCATGGGAGAGAATTCGGCTGTGGGTCGCTCTACGGGTTAAGGAACAAAAAGATTTTAGGATGTGACGTTTTCTGACCTGTTAAAGGGGTGGTCGAATCTGTTGTAATTTTTTACACCATCTTTACTTTTGTTTCCGTATTTGGGGACATCTTGTCCCTATTTTGTATAATTTTCAATCTATTAATACAAAGTTTCCCATTTCTTATAAAAAAAAAAAATATAATGCTAACTAATGAATAAATGCAATTAAATATTTAGAGGAAAAACAGAACGAAGCAAGAAGAGAAATAAGAGTTGATGGCAGTTAATACGGAACAAACCTTCATATCCATTGTCTCAGGCCTACGCCAAGATGAATCAGCAGAAGAAACCAACAACTTTGACAACTGGCTTGGTGTGTATCCCTCATCCTTTACTTTTTCTGGTAAATTAAGCTGAGAAGATAAGCACACACGAAGGAACTTTAGAGCCTGCTTTCGATAGAAAGCATCAATTCCACTATGCTTGTTTAAAATAACTGCTACAGCAAGGTTAATACATCGATCTAGAGGCACCAAAAAAGGAGTTGAGGGCTCAAATGTAAAGATCAAACGTAGCCCATGCTCTGGATTCTCCTTGCACTCAAGAGCAAGGGGCTCTTTAAGAAAACGTCTATTGCGACCACCTAATTTTCCAAGCAATTGCAAAGCTTTTGCACCCCAAGGAAAGGGTGCAGGTCTCAAGTGCGACCACAGGGCTAAAATCACCTCAGACATAACACTAGCCATACTGGGTTCCAAGAAATCAGGATTCAGACTATCAACCCAAAACTCAAGTGTTCTTAAACCTAAGCTCACAAGATCATCACTTCCCTTGAGACACAAAACAAGAGGCTTCATAAGACGGGGAAGGTGAGGTAACAATGCGCTTAAGCGTGCAGGCAAGGTTAAGCACAACTCCAGCAACAGATCCCTCATGTCTTCCCCTGTTGGACCCTCGAGCATTGTCAAGAGTATATTAAGACAAGGTTGCAACATAGGTATCAAATCCCGCAGAAGAAGTTCAAATTTACATCCGGCAAGTGCTCGAAACATCAAACGAAGAAGCTGGATATAACCCAGGGGCCTTTCAACTTCAGTGGCATTTTTCATGCAAACTTCCATTATTACAGGTACGTGAGGCTGCAAAATGCGCTCAAGATCTGGAGGTGCTTTGGACACTGCACCAAATATAAACCGAAAAAGATGCAAAACAAGTTTTGCTGCTGGAGAATCTGGATACTTCAAAACGTCAAGTTTACTGCTTACAAGAAAATTAACTAAAACATCTGCAAATGGCCGGTAGACTTTAGGAGCTTGCAAAAGAGTAGAAAATATGTGAACCAATTGAGTGTTGCAAATCATGCAGTCAAACAGCTCAGGCATGCACAATGAGAGCATGTCCATCAAGTCTCGGGGTTCCATAATAGCCAGAATCTGGGAGAAGAGATTAAGCATCTCCTTCTCCTCCTCCTTCTCCTTGAAGAGAGCCAAGCAATGCACGCCACTCTTTAGAACCCCAGAGGCTTTCAAGACCTTGTCAATGTCAAAATTAAACAAAGTTAATCATCTCCTAAAACCAATATTAAAATACAATAGTCTTTTGTGGCTGTTATTGCAATAGTTTGGTCACTTTGGTTGGAAAGGAATAATAGGATCTTTGATGATGTCAAAGGGGATTTGTATTCTATTTGGAAGAGAGTGAAATACTTTGTAACTGTGTGAGTATATAACACTAAATCTTTTAAGGACTTCTCTTTCTCTGAGTTGTGTAGAGATTGGACTAGTTGGGTGTAGCCTTTTTTAGTTGTTATTTTAGATGATGTCTTATCATCTTGCTGTATTCCTCTTTTTTCAATAAAATTTTTCTCGTTTCCTATCCAAAAAACACTTTTAAAAATACAATAGTCTTTTGTGTAATACCTCATCTTCTCTCATCCCTTTGAACGCTTGAGGTGCTTGCATATTAGATGGAGAAACAAGCACCTGCGGGTGTGCTCCATGTGTGGAAGGAGTAACCTTAAACCATCAGCAACAGCACATAAGATAACAAAAGTGAGTCCAATTATGAGAAGTATCAAACAAAAGTGACAATACCTGTTGTCGGGGCAAGTGTGCATGAGTGATGCTCCATATGATAGTCTTCATTCCTGACAGACATATATTGCTTTGTCAAACAAATCCAAACAAGCAAACAAATAAACCCGTGCTTATCTCAGAAACAAACTTGCCCAAAATTCAAGAATCTATAAATTACAGAATTCCAAAAACACAGAGAAAAATAAATCAGCATTAAAAGAACCATCAAAATAAAAGAGACGACAATGATGAGGATCAATTACCCATGACTAATGTCTTAATGAGATGCTTACAGTCATTTACTTCCCTAGAGTGTTCCACAGGAACCTGCAAATTTAAAACGGCCTGCAAATACAATTCATTTCAGATTCAACGATAGGCCCCAGAAAAGGAATGCAGCAATACAGAAAAGAGAACGGAAAGAGCAATTTACTACATATCGTACAGCAACCAAAAAAATGCAGACTACAAGAGCAGGGAAAAATCTGGAACCATGTCACCGATTTCAAACAATAGAGCAACACCACCATAACATATATCCATTTTCTTCACAGCCAAGAACAATAAACTAACCTTGAAGCGCATTTTTAAACCAAACTGAAAACAAACTAAAACCTGTGGATGTATGCAAAGCTCCTAAAAACTTCCTTACTATGCATTAAGTTCCTAGGTAAGCATCGGATTCCTGGTTCCATGATCAACTTAATTCGGCATATATATATATTTTTTATACGAAATTCAGCATATATTTAAAACCCAAGCAACAAAAGGAAAGCCTTAAATTATTTCTTTGTATTTCTCTTTTTTTGCAATAAAATTTTTCTTGTAATAAAAATACAAGTTGTCCAAACCACCTGCACAGGAAGTTCAAGCTTTGCCCTTAAAGTAGTACGATCCTTTCCCTCCTCACCCTCCTCCAACAGCTGTCAAAAAAAAAAATCAACATTAACAAATAAACGAAGATAGAATTGCAAACCGAAAAGATTCAGGGAAGGAAAATTTTGTATAAAATAAACCTAGAGATATCAAATCATTGCAAGGCCATTTTTCTACAATAATTGAAGTAAATAATGTGAGCAGTCTCAATAAATATAATGAACATTTAACATGAAATGTTGAACATACAAATTGTAGAAATTTCCATAATGAAAAGCATAAACAATATGTACGCAAGATTTCACGCAGTAATTAACTTGACTTTTTTTTTTTGTTTTTTTTTGATAAGAAATAATTAACTTGACTTTTGAATTCTGCAGCTGGTATAGTATTAATAGCAGGGGGAAGAGGATTAAGAATTCATTTTGTTTGGCAGTCGTTTGAAAAATTTTGCTAGAGAAAAATAAGAGGACTTTTAAGAATCTTGAAAGCGATTTTGATTCCTCGGGGGAAAAAAAATAAAATGTTGGACAATAGAGTTTGGAAGTGTATTATTTTCAGACTTGGTTAGAAGTTGGGGTTCTTAATTGTACTACTGGTGACACTTGTCACCAAGTTTCTAACTCTAAAAAGTAAAATGAATAAATAAATAAAACCCAATTATAAGAGTCCTCATTCCTTATCCAAAAAGTAAAATTTAAAATCTTAAAAAAATTTTAAAAAAATCTCTATAACTAGGCCAACATTGCAAGAGAGACTAGATTTGATCGAAACAATTACTCTTTAAAAGCTTAAAACTATACATTACCTGAGGAATCGTGCGCTTAAAAGTACTAAATTTCCCCACAAAAGCATCCAAAATACGCCCCTACAAGAATATAACACAAACACATATTACTATCAAAATTCAAAAGGAAGATAAGATCCACAAAATTTACAAGTTAAAGACAGGAAATGACAACTAAGGGATTTCTCTGTAACTACCAGTAGAATCCGTGCTTCATCCATAGATTGTTGGTCAACACCTTTCTCAAAAATCGGCTCAACCTATATTCCACAAAAACCGATTAATTAAATACGCAACCACAATCATGCAACAAATATCAATCTTCTGAAGTAAATTAGCCAAGTCAAGAATGATATGTATTGAAACAGGAGCTTGTGTGAAAGGCAACGAACACGTCTAACGGTCTAAGTCATCTATTAGTATGGGTGCCATCACAATGAAGGGTGGAGATGGCATCACTTACGTCTAACAAAATTGTCCATATTGGAAACTCTTCTTAACAAAAACAACAATAATAATAAACAGATGGAAAAATATTCACCAGATTCAACATCAACCGAGCACAAGTAGTATGAATGCCGAGAGACAATGAAGCATCGTGCATGTTACTCGAAAACAAGTAGATAATCCGCGATAACTGCAATAAAATTTACAAATTTGTCAGTATATAGAACATAGCGTGGGATGCAATACAGTGCTAATGTGACCAGAACATATGCAAGTTCACAACAAACCAATTAATAAAACTATTTCCTTTTTTTATATATATAATGAAAATATTACAAGCAGTGGTCCCACATGGAAAATAAAAAAAATAAAAAAAGATAAAATAAAAACACAGACACACACACACAAAAACAAACAATTAAGTCGTGCCTCTGTCTGAGAAGGCTGCAGGTCTAAGTACTGAGGCTTAAAAATTGTTTACAAAAAAAATCCAAAGAGAACCATCTATCTCAACAGAAATACACGCAGAAGTTAAAGCCCAATGAAACTGGCAGACACACACACTTCAAGGGTAAAAAATGCAAAGCAACGTTGCAATCGGACACTGTTTAGCATCTAAAACTACCAAGAACGGATTAGTACAAGTATCACATACCCCACAAGAACATAAAATTCAAAGTTTATTTAATGAAACTATCTCAACTGTGAATCACTAAAGTGAAATATAATGAAACTATCTCAAACGTGAATCACTAAAGGAAAATACTTCTCCTACATTAATTAATCAACTAAAAATTCTATTATTGAGTCAAAATGTTTTTCCCATCACTATTTGACACAAAGTTTGCACTAATAAGATATTGCCATTTGTGAAACCAACATCTCATACTGTACAAGCAATTTGAAACGTTAGCAAGTCATTTGGAGAAAGCATCCAAACCAAAATCAACTAGTGAGTTTTAATCAATAACTAAATCAGTAATTAAAACAAAACAGAATAAAACCTTGTCTATGAGGAGATGAACGTAAAATATGATTTTGTATAAACATCATGTAAAGCACCTGTGAAAGGGAAAGATCCGCACGAACATGATGAACAATCTCTGCTAGTAGACTACAAGCTAGTGGCCGCAATGTCTCAAAGCAGGCTCTCCCCGTTCCAACTAGAACTCTGAAGAGATTGAAAGAAGGGTTAAGGAACTGACGAATCATGCAGTTGCTAACTATAATTTCTAAGAAGTATGATACTTATGTGACAAGTGCAGATAAAGGAACACCGCAGAGCAGAGAGTAAAAGGTTAGAGATTCAATGTTGGTATAATTCAATTCCCTTATATTTAGAAATTATCAAAAATATCAAAGATAATAGCAATCTTATAGCATGCTTTCCAACTCAACACAAATACCAAGGCAAAGATTGTATTGCAACATGAAAGAACTGAATTTAACCCCTAGCTTACGGGGCATGGGCATTCTGTTGTAGGTAATATAGCAGCAGCCACCCACCATAAAAACCTGTCAAGATTCAGTGACTTGACCGAAAATAGATCCAATGAAGGTCAACTTATTAGAATAACGACATAGGACAGAATGAAAGAATAAGAAAACAGTAAAGGAGCACCAAAAAATTGTCAAACTCCATTCCGTCTTTCCTTTTCTTTCCTCTTTAATGAGTATCAACAAACAAGTAACATCAATCTTCCAAAAAAAAATAACTTTATTGAATTAGTAAGCACCATATTTTAGGTAACTGACTAAATGCCATATGACTCCCAAGGTTTTGACATTAAGAAAAGAAAATCCTATATCTGACATTAACTATTTGTTACTTCAACAATAAATCCATAACATCAAGTAAAATCTCAAGGTAGAGGCATAAGCTTCCCATATGATCAAAGAACAGCTCAACGCACCCTGTATGACTAACTCTTTTCACTTTCTCTTTTACCTGGAGGCAACATAAATTTACATGTCTCTACCCTCTATAGCATAATGCTTCAGCCATGAAAAGAATAGAGAATTCTCAATGAATTTAGGACCAATCAACTCAACAAATAAACTTCCTATCATGTTTTTTAACAGTTGTGGTGATCTATAGTATTAGTCTACTATCTTACCTCTCTTCCAGTAGCGTATCAATCAAAGGAAACAAACCCCTCTTGCAATCAGTTCCAAGAACATGTTTTAATGCCACTAATAATTCCTGCATCCAACAAATTAAAGTACTTAATTCTTCAAACAATAGAAAAAGATCAAGTACGGTAAATAAATCAAGCGAAGAACTTTTACCTTTCTAATTGAGACGGAGTCTGAACACGTGACTAACAGATTCACAATGCTCTTACATATGCTTTCTTCATGAGGCCTTATATAATCAGCAAAACTCTTTAACAGGTATGTCAAAAAAGAAGCCGTCTGGAACCATAACAAAATAGAATTAGTAAACACTTAAATGGGTTTAATTTGAAGTAGGGAGATACATCAATTAGGAAAAGAAAAGCCTAAACTTCAGAATCTTCTGAATATGCTCTTCAACAGGACGCTAGAGAAGAGAATTAATTGTCTGCACTAAACATTTGCAGACAAACAAGGTTTGATTCCCCAACCCATCATTTGGACAGGTGGACATGACTTTTTTAAGACAGGCTTCAATAATATGATGGGTTGCATTACGCAGGAGAAGCTCTTCTCTTGAGGATATTCCTAGTTATGTTAATGCTACCAAGCATTAATACCTCCCTTTGATGGAGAACGTTGCACAAGAGAATTCTGGCTCACCCACAGACGCAGACGCTCAAAAGAACATAAACCACCAACACAATAGTTTTACCAGTTAATTTAAGCTTAAGACTCACCATTTCGCAATCAAAAAGTTTAATCGACGCGAAAATCGGTAGTAAATATCATGTACCTTAACTTGTGCACCCTTCAGATCAATGAAATGAGTCTTCAAATGGGGAGGAACCTTTTCAGGACCAGGAACGGATATAGCAGCTACCATTAAAGGCAACAAGTTGGGAATATTGATCTGTACAAGCCTACTATACAACTGAAAAAGAAACAGGACCACGAGAGGACTCTCTGTAATTATCTTGAAAGAACGAGTACTCGGATTAAGCTGCCCGGACCCGGAATAACTACTAGGCATCGACAGGTCTGAAGAAGAAGTATCCATAGGCTTAACATCTTCCCCGACCGCAGCCGCGTTCTCGAAAAAATGGCTCACAGTCGATTTGAAGTTCTCGTAAATCTTGCAGACGAAGTCCAAGAAAGGCTGAACTTCAGCTTCCAAAGTGGGTCTGAAGTTCCTAAGCAAGTCGAAGATAATTCGCACCGAAATCAAGGCGTTTTCTTCGTTGTCAGTGGTGAGCACTTGCAAAGCAACTTTCAAGAGCTCCTGCACGAAAGGCCGAAGAACCTCACTGTGCGGGAGGCGATTGAGTATCTCCACCACAATGTTTCTAAGCTTGTGCTCGGGATTATCGGCGAACTGCGCCTTCGTAATTTGCAGGAGAATCACCGAAAACGCCCGAAAATAACACTTCAAGAAATTCAAGTACTCGGCCGTGTGAGCAATCTCCAGGCTGTCCCGAACCTCCATTGCCATCTGCAACCTCGCTTGAATCGCTGTTTCGAACAACAACAACAAAGACAGAAAACAGTATCTCAACTCCACCATACAAACACTTCTCAACTCTAGCTAAAAAAACTCGCAAGTAATATTCAGTTCTCATTTCAAGCAAAATATATATATATATATATATATATAGAGAGAGAGAGAGTGTGTGTGTTTACGAAGGTCGGGGTCGACGAGATGCCGAGAATGCTGCTCGAAGTTCTGAATGGGACACATGGCGTTGAGCGAGTAGCAAAAACCCTAAATCCCTCTTGACGCTGCTACTCCTTGAAGATCCTTTTTACAGGTTCGAAACGAAAACTAACTCTCGTCTGAGAAAATTAGGGTTCGCACTTGGTAGCTTTCTATCGTAATTTTCCCGAGAAAATTCGGGTCATTTCATATTTCTCTGTGATTTTCTCTCTTTTTCTTCCTTTTTAGTTTAAGTCGTCGTTTCTCAGGTCCTCGAGGACTCTGAGGATTCGAAACGAAGTATTGTGTTCCCGGTTCTCGGACGACAACTTTTTATATCCCGTTTTTTTTTTAATATTTTTATTCTTTTCAATAGTCGAATTGGGCCGTGTCCATTGGCCCAAAATAATGGGCTCCACAACGGTTGGACCCATTCCAGATGTGGGTCCAATTGTTTGTTTTCTGGATAAGACGCCATCAGGAGAATTTGAAGGAACGAACCGAGAATTTCTTCCCACGTTTCATTCACTTACTGGCAGACGTCGTAAAGTAAAAATTGGTTAATGTTATTTCTAGTGATTTTAGGAGTAATTATTTTGTGTGTTTTAAAAAATTGCACTAATTAATGTGATACGGTTTTAGTAAATCGTATCAGCCCAAGCAAGTTTCAAATTCAAAAGTAAAACTCTTTCTTTTTTGTTTTTTTTTCCTTCTATGAGAGCAAAAACTCCTTCGTTGAAAGCAAAAGTGTATCACTGTTATGTCATACGTGCTTAAAAATGACTTGGTTTATGATTTTAAAAATGTTAAAGATGTATCAATTATCAAATAAAGTTTTGGATTAAACCTCGTTTTTTATTTTTGTTGTCGCTTTCCATAGAATTGTAGTTTTCATACAGCTGTCGTTTTTTACCTTTATTGTCTTTTTCCGTTTTATTCTCGCTTTTACAATCATGTCGTTTCTAATTTTGTTGTCATTTCATTTGGATTGTTACTTTCCACAATGGTGTCGTTTTATCTCTCTTGTCACTCCTATGTGATTGTCGTTTTTACTTACACTGTCGTTTTTCTTTTCGTTGTCGTTTTTACGTATCATCGACTTCACGCACTCCCCTGCCCTCTCTGTCTCTGTGACCTTTCACTTCCAGCAACCGGCGGCCATCTCCAGCTCCAACAAGGCGCCCCTAGCTAGTAACCAAGCTTTTGGTTTGGTCGTTTGTGGCTTTTATTCTTGTACCTGAAATTATTCGAGTAATCACATCCTTATCGGACCCTTACCCTTTTACCCTTTTCTCCGAAAGTTTTGAATGTCCAGAAACGACCACAACTTTGATTGAACTGCTTAATGAAAACGCCAATGTTATTATTTACACCTAAAAATCTTTGTTTTTGATCTGAATTGATCCATTTTTGCTTGTTCTCTCTGAATTACTTTACGAATCTCAAAAACACAGTATTCTGATACCCTTTAGCCCAAAAAGAATTTTTTTTTTAAAAAAAAAAGTGAGAGAGAGAGAGAGAGAGAGAGAGTTACCCCTCTTTTTCTTAATTTGTATTACTGTTGTACTTGGCCATAAAGCATTTCATTTGTATTAGTTTCTTGTTTTGTATTATTCACATATCAGTGGGCTCCACTAGAACTGTAATGGAGGCCGCTGGAGCCCAATAGATATATGCAATATAAAGGAAAGAGGTCCTAATCAAGGGAAGAAGGGTGCTTTTCAATTATAACTATAACTACCTAAAAATGTTGATCAAGATGGTCCAGGTCCAACCAAACTTCATGTCAACTTCGATTAACAAAATTCCAGTGAAGTGGACGCAAAGAAAACAGAAGACTCCCAATATGATTTAGTTAACAACCCTTTTAAGAAACAAAGCAAATGAACAAAACCACATCACCACACCCCATTAGCAACGACCTCTTTTAATAGCTCTTGGTTATTATAAGGTGATACTTGTCACCTCATCCATTCATTCCCTCCTTCACATTCTTTTTTTTTTTTTTTTTCATTTAAGAGTTCTTGAAGTGTTCTACGAAATTCCTACATTCTTGGAAAATGGATGGAGAAGATCATGGTCACCACCAGCATCAGCAGGCCAGCGTAGTGAACGCGGGTCGCGTGGAGATTGATACAAGGGCGCCTTTCAAGTCGGTTAAAGAAGCAGTTGCTCTATTTGGAGAAAGAGTTTTGGTTGGTGAAATCTATGCCAACAAGCTCAAAGAGGTTATTCTCTCTTTTCTCATGATGTGTTTTGTTTTGTGTTTGAAAGTTCACATGTAAGCCAAATGATCAGATCAAGGAAATGGTGTTTGAGTCATGAGTGACATGATTCATGAACGTCCTAATTCGTTATGACTTTTAAGTCTTACTTGGAGTAGTAAAATATACAAGTCTAGACTCCAGAAGCAATTATAAGTTGAATTGATATCCTAGGCTAGTTCTCTCGTTTAAAACTAAAATCTTTAGCACAGCATTTGCCATTTATAATTAAAAAGAATGAGATTTTTTCAATACCAGGTTAATGATCATTCTGTGTTTTTGTTTGGAGTTGGAAGTTTAAACTTCATATGTGACTGAATTATCTGACTAAGAAAATGGCAGCCAAACGCCATAGTAACATCCTAGTTGGTTTTAAGTCCTACTTGGAGCACCTAAATGTAGATATTTTATGCTTTGTTAAATGCTTAATACTAACTAAAAGCAAATCCATCTGTTAGTTTCGAGCTGGGGAGGCTGAGAATGGAGCTGCTCCATCCAGAATTGGAGCCTTGACAGCTGAGCTTGAGGAAACAAAGCAGAGTCTTGATAAAGCTAGAGAAGAAAGCAACTTAATGTCATACTGCATAAACTCACTCAGAGAAGAGCTTGAACAGGCAAAAAGAGAACTACAAAATCTAAAGGCTAAAGAATACCAAAAGCAGCCACTTGATCCAGAGATTGAAGACCTGAAATTCATCGAAACGCCGAAAAGAATCGAAATTAAGATGCAAAATGAAGAGGAGGAAAAGGGATTTCAAAGGAAGAGAAATGTGAAATTTGCAAGTCCACCTTCACTTGCCCAAGTTATTGTTAGCAGAGATGAATTCCAAAACAGGTCCCCTTCTATGAAGAAGGTAAAGAGAAAGCCATTAGTCCCTATATTAGGGTGGCTCTTTCCCAAAAAGAAGGGAAACCAAGAAAATGAGTCTCCAACAGTTGAGGCCCGCTGTTGATCGAGTAAAAACACAAGCTAGTTTCTTTCACTTATGTTTGTCATGGTTTGAAGATAGAGAGAAAGAAAACATTTTGCCAATTCACCTAAGCAGTTTGCACTTGCCAAATCTCATATGATAAAACAAAGTTGCAGGTTTCAATAAAATATAGGTGTACAATATTTGTATCATTTCCTTTATATCCCAAATGTAGGCAATAAAAGAAAATACCTCAGTTTTTCAGTTTGTAAGATGGGCTTGGGCCTTTTGATGGAACATGATTGTCTTGTAACTGTAAGAACTTGTACAATTGAAATGTGAAGTGATGATTTTGTATACAGGACTTGGCAATGTCTTTACGGACAATGACCTGGGGCTTGGACCATATTCAAAGATGAAAAAGAAGAGAGGTAACAACATAATAAAGTCTAATTTGCTTACATGGTATATGAAGTCAATGGTCATAGTATACAACACGTGTTGAACTCCTATTGGGGATTTAGTCAACTTAAGATTACCTCTAACATGTATGTAGCAAAGAAACAGACCGACAACAGATCAAATTATAGGCATGGTAGAGAGATTCAATCCCACGTAGTATAGTTAGTTTGCTCCATCTCTAACTGAGCCCATTTGTTTATTTTTCCGTGTCATAAAAAATAAAATGAAAAGAATACTTGTGGAAGAGAAACATTCGTGGTCATACTCGTAGATAAAGAACAAGATTTTTCCTTTATTTTGGCCGGTAAGTCGGCGGAATTGAATACAAGATGTGGTTGATAAGAAAATCATGGCTCTTGAGAGTGCATTTATTTTATTTAGAAAAAAAAAAAGATAGAGAAAAAGAAAAAAAAAATGTATACACTCTTCACATGCAGCCATGTGAAACCTTACCAAGACAGACAAATTTTTTAATGTCATGAGCAATCCATGGCTCCTATAGCTAGTGCTTCATCAATAATGAGCCCTGGCTTGCCTTTTTTAACCTTCATAATACATGCTCACGTTTTGTTCATACTGCCTAATTTGAAGATTAAAACTAAATAATATATATATATATATATATGCGTATAACTAAACAAGTTTGATGGTAAGAAATGAGATAATTGCCTAAAATTAAGAGCTAATATTGGAGGTTCTTAAGGTTGTTTATATGCAAGATTTCTGCTGAAAACTATTTGCCCCGTGAACTAATAGCTAATGACAACTAAGCCTGAGACTTAAAACGAGTCAAACAAAGGATTAAACTGATTTTAATGGGGGTTAGGATATTGAGGTTGTTAATTTGACAAAGCTGAGTTGTCATTAGACCTTTATTATAAGAATACTCTAGTCCTTAAAAACTACTATTGTTCAATTAATCGTACACTATAGCATATATAGTTAGCTAGCTAGCAAGCTCATTAGCCACTAGCCGCACATGCTGCATTTTTAACCAAGCTCTTAGTTTTTCCATCTCCATTCCTCCAAAAGCATAAAAACATGATTACATTTGTCTCATACGATAGATTCTCGTATAAATTAAATAGGTACTAGTATCCTTTTAACCTTGATCATGGTCCAAAGACCAAAACTGAAGATGGAGAAACCAAGAGGAAGCCCCAGAAAGCTGAAAACAGACTACCTATGCATTCCAAGGCTCAGAAACAACTCGCGTACTAACAAGGCCAAAGGCCCGACGCCAATGTCCTTGCTAGAGCGTTTTCGAGAGGCGGTTTTCCGGTTGATCATGTTCTCTGCCTTCTCTAAAGCTTCGGACCATGCCGGATCCACTGACGTCCGGCGATGCTACCGCCCGGATAACGATCATCGCCACAACGAGGCTGTGGCCGACTGCATTGAGTTCATCAAGAAAAAGGCGCTGCCGGACGATCAGAACCGCGATTCGAGTGCTGGTAGTTCGGTTGGTTCCACAACGGAGGGTGTTATACAAGTGCCAATTATTATGTAACACATGTAGATTTCAGTTGTCAATTTGCTTAGACTCTTAAAATTCTTTAGTCCAGTCCATCTTTCTCATTAACTCTTTGATCTCTTTTTCTCTTTTATCTTGGCGGGTGTTTATTGAAATTTCCAGGTGTGAAGAATAGCTTGTAAATTAACAAATGTATGAAGTTTACAGAGAATACCAAGTTTATTTTATTCGTTTTAATCGTGGTACGTTTCTTTTGTATTCAAAATCTGAAGAAACTATATAGAAATATCATGACTTTGGCTACAACTCTTGCTTTCATCAGTGGAAAGATAATGATCCAATTGAAGACTCAATTGCCTCAAGGTTTAAGGTTTTTTTTTTTTTTTTTCTTCCTCTATATGTTTTAATGTAAAATAAAAACATAGCCCTGTTTTTCCGCTGTTTCAGTGTTCTGTTACGTACAAAGTGAAGATCGTATTGTGCTCTATTTGTTGTTGTTTTTTTCTCCCTTATATATGTTAACATAAAAACAGTATATGTTTTGCAAAAGAACAAAGTGAAAATAGGCATTACGTAAGAAAGAAGAGCTTGTTACAAGGAGTTTGTAGGTTCAGGAGGAGGTTGTAGGCTCAGGACAGTTGGTAATGATAAAAAGGGACCAAGTCAACCAATCACAACCGGTTTTCCAGTCATTGACTCCAGTAAAAGAGAAGCCAAAACCCCAGGTAGACCATTGAAGCCTTCTGTGGTTTTTTTGTTCCTTTTCTATTGAGGAAAAAAGAAAAGAAAAGGAAAAGTTTTCCTCAAAGGTGGGTCTTTTTCATTTTTTTTTTTTATATATATATATATTTGACCATAAAAGAAATGTTCGCCAATTACCTAAGTAGTAAGTAGCGTGACTGACTTCTTAGTATAACTAAAAATATTTTCTCTGTTCAGGAATGTTCGCTAAATACTTAGGCAGCGAGTCTTCCTATCAAGTGATGAGATATATCACTTGAACCGCATTAAAAAACTAGCAGGAACGACACCTAATAAGATAAGGTCGGTACCCTAATGAGATAAAGTCGGGACACTTTTCATCATATACTAGACTAACAGAAAACAAAACTTTCATATTTAAGATTCCTAAAAGAATCATTCAGCATTCGAACCCATGGTTTTAAACTCTCGTAATAAATTCGATGGTTCTCTAAGGTGAGTAGTTGCCACCATCTTGTCTATTTTCACCTAACCTTCTCTAAAACCACTTTTCACGTAAAACTTAAAACTCATTACACATTTTATTAACCAAAATAGTCACTGCAAATAAAAAAAAAAAATAGGATGTGTATTGTCACCATTTTGCCTACTATCACTACACCTTCTCTAAAACCACTTTTCATGTAAAATTCAAAAGGTCATTAATACTTGTTTCACCTTTTCACTATTACCAAAATAGTCGCTGCAAATATTAAAGAAAAATCTTCTTTTAACATCCTCTACCCATGTCTTCCCAAATCCCGTCATTCTTCCCCCTATTTTTATCTTCATCAGTTTGTTCTTTAACCCAATTCTTTGCTAATTCAAGCAAATACCAACTATGATTTTTTACTGTGGCAAGAAAAATTAAAATACTTTCATTAAAGTGAAAACATAACTTGTTTCAAAAAAAAAAAAAGTTGAAAACATAAACTAGCGAAGGAAACATATGCGACACTCACCTACGGACACCCATCCAAAAACTGCCATTTAGCATTTGCAAGTCATCATCCAAAGCGTTAAATAGTCCTAGCCTTTGCAAACTAGTCGCAACCTTGTGCATCCATCCAGAAACAATAAATTAACTTTTTTTGTTTTTTGCTGTATATATGATGGACCCTGATGATCATGTATTAATTTTTTCCCTTTTTTTTTCTTTGGCTAACAAATGCTCTCATCGATGAAACAAAAGAAAAAAAAATATGGTGATAACTAGTGTATATGTCTTTAATTACTTTGTATTCAATTTTTTTCTTTTAAAAAAAGTCATTCCATGGGGCTTAAATATACCCAATTCTGGAGAAAAAGTCATTCCATCAAATAAGCGAGACTCCCTACAAGAACTTAAACAAATAAAAATATGTAAGTGTGACTTATTATAGCAAGTTGAAAAAATATACCCATTCATAAAGCAAAATCAAAAATATATATTGAAAAGTACTCCCCGTTACCTAATATTATCATCATGTGCATGATTACTGAATGTACAATATGACTCATTAGCAGCACAATATGAATGATAGATAATTTCATACGGAGTATTGAGGGGGGGGAAAAAAAAAAACTTTCTAAAGTTTTTGCCGGCCAAAATCGAAAACTATTTCAAAACTGTTAGTAAAAGTAGAATGCAGAAAATAATGGGGCTAGATTTTTGGCACCTACAATCAGTGGCAAACTGACATCTTTGGTATTTTCTGTACATGATTTTCACTTCATTTGAAAGTGGCATAAGCCATAAGTAACTTTTCTTTCAATGGATGACAAAAGTTGAATGGTTCAGGCCCTATTTGAGCTACATCTTTGATAAAGTTGATGAAGTGTATAATCTTCTTCTAACAAGATGTTACATATAATTTTGCCTGTGAAGCTTCTTTGAATAATGGTAAATCTATAATAACCACCCTTTTCTCAAATATGTACGTCCAACTTGTAATCTTGCCACAATAAAGATTCGAATTTCGTCTTTTATGAATCTGACTGTAGAAGTCACAACTAGTTTTAAACTTCTCTACCAGTTTTGAGTTTGCCAACTAATTTTCATGTGTATAACTCAACAAATGGTGCATGGACCGTAGAGAAAACGTGAAATTATGACATATATAGTTATATCTTTACACTAGATGGCTGGGGAGGTAATAAACTTATTCGGCTGTGTTGCTTTCTATGGGTTCAGTTTTGAGAGTGCTTAACAGTAGGGTCTCGAACTCTCGGTTGTGGAGACTAAGCTACATGGATTCAAGATTCAGGCGTTTATATAATGCAGAATTTCAAATGGGACATCACTTTTATAAGATCAGATCTCAATTAATCTTATGCTCACTTCGACTCCAACCACAATAAACTCTTTTTGATCATTACACGATGAAAGTGATGGCAACAAATTCGAGGTCCAGTGCTGCCAATCTATCTCGAGTCTTGACAGACTTTAGACTTTCTTTTTCGCAAAATTTATGAGAAATCAATTAAGTGGTAAGAAAAATACTGTCGTGTCTAAAGAGGGAAAGAAAGAATGTAGAGTTAATAATCATTAAAAAGAAAATTTTGTATAAATGAATCAAATTTGGTTTTTATATACCCTCATCACAAAATCTGTAGCTTGAGTCATTTTGTAAGAAGTCACCTTTGATAAAAAGGGATACAATTTTGGCTTACACATAAGCCATGGCGATCTGCAAGTACCTAAAATCATTTTAATTCTGCCCAAAATTCCTTAGAGCTTTAAGAATAAATTCTTAAGACTTCAGAGCATGAAAGTTGGCAAAAAGATATACCTTTTTGGGATTTTTGGATCCGGGTCAACTAATGCACTCATGGTGTTAAAAATGACTTAGATCATAAATTTTATTAAAACTAACATATACTATCACCTCATCTATCTAAGTTAATTGTATCAAAACTAACATATATTATCATGCCATCTATCTAAGTTTTACCTAAATAGATTAACTAAAATATTCAAATTGTCTTCTCTATAAATCGTGGCCAATCCAAACTTTTTCAACAACATCCTCCATGAACATCTATTGCAATTGGAACGGTAGAAGATGAATCATTATCAAATTTGATTTTTCAATATTAGATTTGATTTTTTCTTGAACTTGATCTAATTTTTGGATTGCAGTCAAGCTTTTACTAGGTGGGGGACGAAGGAGCAAGTGCGGAATTCTGAAAGTTTAATTAAAAATAAAAATTTATTTTGTAAATAATTTATATTCCCTTAATGATTTACATATGAAGCAAAATTGATAATTGTCCTACTTATTTCTATAAAAATAAAAAATAAATAAATTCCCCTCGCTCCTTTTTCGGTTATTTATTTTTTTGTCTATAACTTTTTTTATATAAGAAAAAAAAATTAAAAGTTCTGTAGTTCTAAATTAGTCAAAATTGATTGCTAAATTTGGCGCCAACTATACAGGTTTGCTGATTTCAACACCAAGGATGCCACGTTGGATCCATCATGCAAAGGTTTCTTGGGGTCAAGGCAGCTTCAACCAACTTGGTGACTCCTTTCTGCACTGATTCTGGTGGGTCCACAGCATCCTCCTCCTGAATTCATAGAGAACAATTAAAAAGGGTTTAAGCAAATTAGCAGAACATATAATGTCTTATGTACGGATCTGATCACAAACGGTATTTCTGCTGAAGAAATAAAAAGCAGAATTACTTTCATATAAATACTTCATATGGGAAATCTGAGAAGTTGCTTTACCTCTTCAGAGAAGTTTTGTGGGGCTATTCCACTGATCCGGCTTATAACATTTTCAACATTTGCTGTGACCTTTTGCTTCAAGTCAGTCGAGTTCATACTACTGTTCCCTCCCACAGGAGGCGCAATAGGCATTCCTAGGGGTCTTTTCCAAGACCAAGACAGCAACTCATCACGGAAAAACATGGCTAACTGATGCCATATGTGCTGACTTTGCTGAATTATTAAAAGAAAAAAAAAAAAAGGAAGTTAAAAATCAAAATCATTTTGTGGAAGAAATTTACTGCCAAAATATTCGACAGAAAGTTGCAAGGAAAACTCACTTTAGGTGAAAACACAGCCTGGGTTGCCGCACACATTGCGGGCACAATGAGGCCCTCCACCCCCAAGGGGGAGAAGAATGATTGTATATTCCTAGTTAGACGGAAAGGCACTGGTTCATTGAACTCATTCATTCCATTTGCATCATATGCAGGATGAAAATCTGTTTGATAGATCTTCCCTGTGTTCTTTGCAAACAAAATCTTGTTTGGCGACCTCCCACCAATTTGTAACATGTGAGACATGAAACTCGAGAGAGCGAACTGGATAGCAAATTGCTTTTTAAAAGCCCACATATGGTTGGCATTTAAGAGCATCTTGTACATATACTGGGAGAAGATGCGATCAGTTACAAGATTTTTCGTTATGCTGCCACTATAAGCTTGGAGCCGAAGGTCTGCAATAGCCTCTGGTCATGTTTGACCAGATGTAGCTTGATTCAGTTGCTCCTTGAAATAGGTAATAGGATGATCTGCCTCTTTGTCATTCCTCACACAATGGTTCTCGTAAACCTCAAGGAAGGTGCTGTACATTAAATCATCTTCCACCATACGCACCTGTAGTCAAGTGGAGGTCAGGCTATAATAAAACCTTAAGGGCAATCAAAGTCTGCCCTGCTAGATCAAGAAACCAAATTGGGAAGATCACAAGCGTTGGTGTTGACGGAGGTTTTGTCAACAATGAATTTAAGAAATTGCAAGATGTGGCTTGTATGTGTAAAGGATAGATGAATCAAAGTATGTAAAAGAGACAAGAATTCCCCCAAAGTTCTCCCCAGAAGCCAAAGATCCCTCACAACAGCATTGAACTCCCTTTATATAGCTGAGGGTGGCTCAATGTTTCCTAATTGTGAAAATGGGTAAGTGTATAATCAGAAAATACAATTTGAGTAACAATATAACTGGATAACAACTTAAATGAGATGACTGGTCGATCTTGAAAGATAAACTTTTGTTTCCCTTTCTTTGTATATTACTTGTTTGACGAAGCTTGGTCTAGTTTCCTTTTCATTCTGGTCGCACTTAACTTGTTCAGAAGAGGTCGCACTTTATTCGGAGGGAGGTCGCATTCGACTTACTCGGAAGAGGTCGCACTTAACTTACTCGTGCGACCTGACATGTTCTCTTAGTCGCTAACTTTCCCTTTCTGACATTAACTAACATATAGGTTTTTAGACCGCACAACAATTGTCCCCCAGCTCCATTAGTTCTTTAGGACAAAATGGAGCTTTCTTCTATTATAAGTGCGAGCTTATAAATGCGACGTCATGACATTATCTTGAGATCTTCGAAGAGTCGTCAATTCTTAAATCACACCTTTTCAGAATCACACGTACCTTCTCCTGACAGATGAAACCACGTGTCACCTTTTCTCAGCAAAACTCAAGGAGACGTTTCCATGTTTTGAGCAGACACAATGACAGCGATGACGCCAGCTGTTGTCTTAAATCGAGTCGTTTCAAATTTTGAAAAGATATTGATTTAATTTAGAAAAATCAACTCTCGCGTGAATTTCGGCATCTAGATCTGAAAATTAAATACATTGATTTACGGCTGTGATTTGATGACACTCGACATATATATATCAAAAAATTTTATCCGCCTCTTCTTCAAAACTCGAACTCTATCGCCTCCTGCTTCTCTCTCCTGAAACCCGAATTGTCCACAGAGCAATCCTTCCGGCGTCGTTCTGTTTCTCAGCTCACACAGCTTTATCATCTTCTCCGACGAAGTTATCATCATAATCATTCAGACATCATCTTGGTCCCTCCGTCTTCGAAGAAAGGTTAGTATATATCATCTCTCTCTTGTTCTTCGATTTTTCCAGAACTCTCATTTACAGATCTTAATTCTAGAAAATAGGAACACATCGTAGAGCCTAAATATTCTGAACATAAACCCATCCCATATTCGGATAGACTGTAAAATGGAAATTTTTCAGAATTCCTCCATTAATTTATAGATTAGACTCTTTAGATGACTGACAGACAAACGAACTTATAGAAGAATTTTAGGATCTGAAACCTTATTTTTTGAAAACCATAATCAGTCGAGTGACGAATTATCGAAAAACTGCTCGAACAATTTTTATGAATCTGTAAATTGATTAGAAAAAATTCGATGAGCAGCTTGTTGATGCAATCCTAGGATGAGACCCCAAAATTGCTCGCATTGGTGGCGCTGCAGCAACACCCATGAGATAATCATCTTCGTCCTTTCTGCATATGAACATCATCACGGACTGAGACCATTGAAAATAGTTCTAGCCGTTGAGTTTATGACCAATAATAGGCAAGACAACACCTTCAGAACTGCCGGGCAGAGGTTTAGAGGTTACCTCAGAACTCGAATCTGAAGCCATTTTTTTATTTTTTTTGAAGGGTTTGGTTCAAATTTTCAGACCATGAACAAATTAGAGAGAAAAACCTCTTATTTTACTTACACAACACAAAATACAATAAGGTTTTATAGAGACTTCACGGAAAGACAACCTCTAAAACCAATCCCTGAAAAACAAGGATTCCAGGCCTAAAAATAGGAAAAGAAAAATAAAACACAAATCCTGAAACAAGGAACATAAAATTGGTTGCTGAAAACAAATCAACCAAAACACTCATAAGACAAAGAAGAAAAATAAATAAAGGAAATCAAAAAATTAGGAATAAACAATTCTGGTATCTAAAGCTTGCTCGTGTAACCACTGTAATATATGGCAACTTCAACCATAATGATTACTTTTCAATTTGATCATAGAACGACCCCCCACCAATGGAAAGGAAACCAAAAATAGGTATCAATTCCATCTTATGACAACCCATCAGCAAAAAAGAATAAAATGATTAAGAGAAGAAGAATAAAACGATGCACCCTGTTTTACAAAGGATGATCCGCACAAGTGTATTAATTGAATACAGATGTCACTAAATGAACCAAGACAGTACCCGAACAAAGTAAGAAAAAAAGAAATCGAGGACGGCGAAGATAAAACCCCATATACACAATGGCCCACAAAATAATGATTTTATTAAGTACAAAAATTATTAAAAATGAAAAGGAGTGCAGACTTGACAATATGATATCGGCAGCCTGAAGAAGAAGATTATAAACAAACTAATCTAAACAAACAGTGGCCAATCACTAAATAAATCTGACAGAAAACAACATTGAAAATGTAAATCACATATATACACAGTGCTTGATCCTACCCCACAACTTATCATCATTGACTGAAATACCATAATGACCCCACTAAAGCCACTATAGAGGTGTTCAAATTCACCATCACTTTCTTACCAATCTCAGTCAGATACTCATAAGAGAAACCACCAATCATCTCCTTGAAATGGCCTAAAGTACAGATTACAACAGTTTTTTAATCGTAATATATGAAACATTGAAAACTAAAAAAGGGTCCCAACGACAATGACTTCTGATAAAGGATGCAGCGCACCTGTTTCAAATGAAAACCTGATGATAAACCCATATCGCTGGCCAGGCATTGAAAGATGCAAACCACGATACAAGGATCAGGGAAGTTCTTCAGCACGTCCTTCAAGGTTTTGATCACAAGCAGAATGAAACTTATTGGACTCGAAGCGCTTTCTTAATTTGATGTTTGAAGAGCTGTAACAGTATTAACATGATTCTGTATCAGTTGATTAACATTCTGATACAATAGCTTCACATCTGGTGGAGTAGTAGCTGCTTCCAGAGGGAAAGCTACAACGACCATCTTCATCAGGGAGCACAATGACTTTCCAGCATCTAAAAATTTATACTTGAAACAAGGTTCAAGAATCTGCAAACCAATATCGAAGAGAATAATGGGAAAACATAACGAAGAGAGATAAATATCAAGATTTTGGTATATTTTGTTAAGAGAAAAAAAAAAAAAAAAGATCTATAATCCAATGGCTACCTGGGAAATCTGGTTAATGTTATTTCTAACAAACAAATGTGGCTGCTTCTCTAAAACCTTGTTCATGACATTCAAACCCTGTGCAAGGACTGTGGAAAAATCCTTGGATGGGGATTGTTGAATGCAACTCAGCAAGTAAAGTAGCACTAAAGCTTGTTTGTACATTGTAGTTGCCTCCACGTCCTTGGGCTCTATAACCAGGGCAACCTGTTTCTAGAAGCCAAAAAAATTGCAAAACAATAAACCTCAAGAGACATTGAAACATGAAATATTTTCTGCAGGCCATGGACGACCATGGTGTGTTGGGGGGGAAAAGAAAAAAAAAGCTAAACTAAAACTCAGAATTAGGATGTAATACGTGCACTGGGACATCCAAAAGAAGGTAGCCTCTACAATTTCAGAATATGCAATGCCAAACACTTCATTTTTGTGTCAGGCACAACGATGGTCTCCATACAGACACACATGCATATCCACATTTATTAATACACGCACATGCAATTCCTAGATTAATAATGATTAAAGAGTAGAAAACATTAAACAAAATCCAATCACAACATAAACACAAATCAACATTGAAAAACATGTGTGCCCATGTAACCTGGAATAAATAGAATGCAAGTACCAAAATTATCATTAAAGAAAAAGTCACGGTATAAGTTCAAGAAATCAGCACTTAAATGGGAAAAACACCTATGCAATATTTAGTTATGAGATTTCCAATACCAAAATGTTGGCGTCCTCAATGGATATAACTCATTTCTCATAAGTGAAATAAAAAGTTGACAGAAGCCTCACCCTTATAAGGAAATTGATAATAAATTCTTTTGTAGCAACGCTGGGTGTGAATTCTTCATCAGGTTGGCTAGCAGGTCCAGATGTCTCTATGTTAGGGATGATGCACCTTCAAGTGGCATGGCACAATGTGATTGGAGACTGGTTTCAACTTTGATGCGTTTATTTGTATTTTCAGGGAATATAATCCCATCTACAGAACACTTAGGATCAGTATTAACAAGGCCTGGATTAAATACCCCAGTTTTCTGGTTGGGTTTATCACTATCTGTCACAACTTTCATCTCATTTTTCCTTTGCCTTTGCCTTTGCCTATCCCAGCCAACCACCAAACCAGCAAGCTCAATGGCAAGACGCCTGTTTTCTGAAGTAGTGCTATAATGCAATCCAAGTCTACTAAGAGAATTCACCATTTGAGGCACAAACTGAGCTCTGCAGCTGTAGAAGATATCTGAGTGGTGCACAATGAGCCGGAAAATGTGAATCAAATTAAGGACTGAGTGACCTTCCTCAACAAGAATCCTTTTTGTATATCGGATCCAAATAGGAATACAAGAATCCCCAACATGGGGCAACTTTTGTGGAAGCTCTGGCAATAGTATGTCAAAGGCTTGCTTGGGCAGCATTTTGTTCTCTGGCTGGCAAGTTCTAAGCAGTGCTCCGAAAACCTGCACTCAAAAATCAACTTCAGGAACTCTCTCAAGGACTAGACTGCAATTTCTCAAGGACTAAGAGTAACTTTGCAGACTGATTGCAAGTATCATTGCCGTACCTGAAGTATAATTTTTTCTGGGGCCTGGTAAGCCTTAAAGTAGTGGCAGATATTCACAAGTGCCCACTGTTTACTGGCATCTTCACGTTTGAGATGAGTCCAGCCAAATTTGATAAGCTCTTTTCTGTGATGGACAAGGTCATTGTGGAGATACTTCAGAAGCAAAGTCGCAAGCTGCAGAAGTTCTATTCTTAAAGGCTCATCGTACTCAGCAGAGACCTACAAAGGAGATGCATGAAAAAAAAAAAATGAAAAGGAATCATATTGTGTAATGTAAAAAGTACAGGGACAAAAAAATGTATTAGGAAACATGAAACATACATAAGAAAATAGAAAATCACCTGATGTAGATTAAGATGAGAATTTAAAAAGAGAATAGGTAGAAGAGCAAGGGGTGATAGAATTTAGGTAGAAATAGATGAATGGGTAGAAGAGCAATAGAGAATCAAACTAAGAACTCAGAGAGAGAGATCCATAGGAGGAGAAAACTCAAAAAATCATTTATTAATTCATCATAGTCTAAAAAGAAATTACATAGATTACCTATTTATAGATAGGTAATTAGACACAACTAGGAAGTAGACACATTCTAGAAATTGATAGAAATAGGAAACTTAAAACTAATTACTCAAAATTAAAATAAACCTAATAATTACATAAAACCTAATTAATAACAACAATAATAATTTCCTAATATATTTTTTTCATGTCTATATCATCACCTCTTCTGGAGAATCAAGAAGTTTGTCGACAATTATTTTAATAATAGTTGGGTCAACAACCTCCCAACTTTGGCCATTTTGGAAAGCATGAGCAAGCATTGGAAGAATAAGCACTTGCATCATGATAACTAAGTGATCCCGAACAAGTAGTTTCGATTGGAAAAGATCCAAAAAATGCAAAAGAAGTGTTTTTTTCAAGTTAGGAGGGTAACCTTCAGCAACCAGAAAGAGAGTATGACAGTTGCAGTCATCAACCATAATATAACGTAGGAAATTACAGTAAAAATGAATGGCAGAATGTGAGAGAATTCATCGAAGATACAATACCTCGATGATATAGAACTCCTTCAAAAAAGAAAAATCAATGCGAGTATGAAACAAGAAGATGGAGAGTATATCAAAAAGAACGTTCACTTCAGTTTTGTCATGTCGTAGATAATTCAGGAAACATTTGACAAGCCATTTGCTTTCTCTAACCTGCATTAAATTAGCATTTAAAGTAAGAATTGAGGACCACAAATTAATTTAATCCACATAAACAAGCTTTAATGTTTTGTATTTTTTGCTTGAAACAAACTTAAGAAACTAAAAGAGCAAAAAAGCTATTCCTCGTATCGTTATAAGAATAGAATATAAAAACAATAGAATATACTTTACTACGACAAATAAATTAATCAACATAGAAACTTGAAATAGAAGACAGATTTTTACAGAAAAAGGGTATATAACTAACTAATGGGAAGTCTGATTACCAAAAAATCTACAAGTACATACTTTATTTATCATTACTAATTTTTATACGAAACAGAAAGTGTATTACTAAGAAAAAATAATAACAACACATACAAGTGAGGACGGCTAATCCACCTGTGGAAAATCCGATTTTTTATTGAGACAACTATTAATTTAGCAGCTGATTACTATCATTTAATCAGCTGATTGAGTCTTATCTCAATCCAATTCTAGTCCTTATTCAGTTTTTATTTTTATGATTTGGTAGATTAGGTTTTATCTTTCTATTTCTAAAAATTAGGAATATTATTTTGATTCTTTTATTTTCTGGTTACTGGTCATTTGGTATGATTGTACCCTATTTATATTCAGGCTATCTCCTGAATTCATAATAAGAAAAATAACAAGTTTTCTCTCTCAAAAACGACATAGTATCAGAGCTGAAACTGATCCATTTCGATCTAAATGACTAAATACGGGATGGCAACAGAGAAGTCATCTGAGATCACTTCTGCACGAGAGTCTCCAGTTTCCAGCAACAATGGAGGATCCGAAAGTGCAGCTTCAGCCGTTCTTATAACAGGACACAAACTGAATGGGCAAAATTACATTCAGTGGTCTCATTCCGTCATGATGTTCGTATGCGGAAGAGATGAAGATGATTATCTTACCGGAGAAATCTCCAAACCAGCGAAAGGCGACCCAAAATACAAAAAATGGAAGGTTGAAAACAATATGGTCATGTCTTGGCTAATCAATTCAATGGAGAATGATATTGGAAGTGATTTCATGCTGTATGAAACTGCCCAAGCAATCTGGAAAGCCGCAAAGCTGACTTACTCAGATGAAAAAAATACAGCAGAGTCGTTTGAGATTGAAGGGATTCTTCATGATCTTCGCCAAAGTGATCTTCTTATTACCCAATATTACAACCTTCTATCTCGTCATTGGCAGCAGTTGGACATGTTCGAAACAACCAAATGGGATTGCCCAGGAGATGCAAAAAAATATAAAAAGATTGTTGAGAAAAAGCGAATCTATAAGTTTTTATTGGGTCTAAATAAAAACTTGGATGAAGTGCGTGGAAGGATTTTAGGTATGAATACATTACCTAAAATCCGAGAATTACTTTCTGAAGTTCGTCATCAAGAGAGCAGGAAAAAAGTTATGCTTAGGCCCTCGACCAACCAACCTGCAGTGACTGAAAGTTCTGCCTTAGCAGCTCGTGAATCATCCCAAAATTTTTCAGACAAAACTCGCAAAGGGAGACCTTGGTATGATCATTGTCGACGACCAAGATATACCAAAGAAACGTGCTGGAAAATTTATGGTAAACCTGCTGATTGGAAACCAGCTCGTGAAAGGGAGACCCAAGGGAATCACGTGACCACCGAAGACACTCCAGCAACACCAAACTCAGCACCTTTCAGCCAAGAACAATGAGAGCTGCTACAAAAATTGATAAACCAGCCGCAATCCATCACCCAGCCACAATCCAACTCAAGTACTTCTGTAATTGGTACTGGTTCCATTGCTCAGAAAGGAAATTTTCTCTCTGTCCTGCAAATAAAAAAGGAGAAAAGTCCATGGATAGTGGACTCAGGGGCTTCAGACCATATGACAGGGGATATCGCTGTTTTTAAACAATATACTCCCTATACTGGAAACTTTACAGTGCGTATTGCAAATGGGACACTGTCAAAAGTAGCAGGAATTGGTTCAGTGGTGATTTCTGAAAATATAACTCTTGAATCTGTGCTTTTGCTGCCTAATCTTGATTGTAATTTGTTGTCAATTAATAAGCTTACTAAAGACAAAAATTGTGTCACTCAATTTTTAAGTACCCATTGTGTCTTTCAGGATTTGAATTCGGGGACGACGATTGGCAGTGCTGAGATGAGTTCTGGGCTCTATATCCTCAAGAATGATCGAGTTGAAGGACAACCTCCACCAGTAGCTTGTGAAAAATGGCCCTGTTCTATTTCTAGTTCTAATAAAAATAGTGATGTTATGATATGGCACTATCGTCTTGGTCACCCAAATTTTATGTATCTAAAGAAACTCTTTCCTTCTCTATTTAATAAAAACCATGAGTCATTTGTGTGTGAATTTTGTCAGTTAT
>JXTB01000386.1:159411-182530 GCA_002914805.1 Parasponia andersonii
TAAGAGCTTGTCATAAGACTACCTCAGATTTGGCTTGAAGGCTGTGGTCATTAAATTAAGTTATGGAGATGGTAACTCAATATAGATAGCACCAGGTGATTCTGGAAGCGGATGCTCTAGTCATAATTTGGACTTTGGTTGGATACTAATTAGATGTACTTGTAGGCATTAACTTTGAAGCATGTCTCCGGAGAGTTTCTTGACAACCATGTTTTTGTGTCTCTACTTCTTTCTAGGAAGATATTGTAATGTTTTATATTTGTTCTTTTTTGGTAAAGTCATAGTGGTTACAAAGATGTCAGTCTTAAGATTCTTGAGTAAGAGATCGAGGGTTCGAATCTTGGGAACGTCACTTTAGGGGATGAGAGTACCTAAGTCCAAAAATAATAAAAATGAGAATACTATTGGACAAATAACAGGCAGGCCCAACATTTTGTGGAAGTTGTTCTTCTAATAAAAATACTGATGTTTTTGTAATTGCAGGCCGACCCGTTATTTGTCTACCTAGTACTCACTGGGTACTCTTATTCCCACAACTGTTACATCAGTGGGGTTGGCCTTAGGTTCTCTAATTCCCTAAGGTAGTACCCCAGGATTCGAATCCTTGACCTTTTACTTAAGAGTCTTAAGATTGATATCTTAGTAGCCGCCATACTAATTAGAGTAGTGGTTACCAGGTAGTTAACCCAACCAAAAGGTTTAGGATTCGAATATGGGGATGCTACCTTAGGATATTAGAGATCAATTTGATATTATTGTATTGTGTTGCAGTTATACTGTTGGAAATCTCCTGAGATTAAGGAAAGATATTGTGGCTGATTTTAGGGGATTAGTTGTCATTTTTTGTTAGCTATAAATAGCCGTGTATCTTGTGTAATTAGGCTTGATTCTAGGTGGTTTTATTCTTTGATTTGTTTCCTTTTTAACTGATTATAAAGGCTGTAGTTAGCCTATATATATTCTGTAATCTTTCAGTGATAAAGTAGAGAAATTATTTTGAGCTCTTATCGTCTTTATGGTATCAGAGCCGTGGATACCAACGAGGACGAGCAGACCAGGCCCGATCGCCGAAACCGTGCACCCTTCCACCTCGACGCTGGCAGAGGCGACTCGCTGGACCACTGCTCGCATTGCTCTGATTGGCTGGGCAACCATAAACAGGAGCAGTTTTTCTCTGTGAGAGTAAGTGACCAGGTTCAGCCATGGAAGGAAGGAAGGAGGAAAATGTTTCCGCTGCAGTCTCAGCCCCTTCTCCGAATTCTTCTTCTACTGTACCGGCGATCACTCAATCATACGGTGACAATGCCACTAACCTAGCATAAACTGAATGGAAAAAATTTCCTTCAGTGGTCTCAATCCATCCAGATGGTGATTCGAGGGAGAAGCAAGATGGGATATATCAATGGAGAAATCAAGAAACCAAGCCATGACAGTCCGGAGTATGCGGCCTGGGAATCCAATAACTCGATAGTTATGGCATGGCTAATAAACTCTATGGAAATGAGTATTAGTCATACCTATTTGTTCTTCAAAACAGCAAAAGGTATTTGGGATGCTATTAAAGAGAATTATTCGGATTTTGAGAATACATCTCAAATATTCGAAATTAAGATGCGGCTGAAAGAAAGCAGGCAAGGAAAACAAGATGTGACTGGCTACTACAACATGCTGAAGATCCTTTGGCAAGAACTCGACCTCTTCTATGAGGCAGATTGGGGAGAACTTGAAGATCATGTGAAGTTCAAGACTCATCTTGACAAGGAGAGGCTTTACGAATTTCTTGTAGGTCTGAATCGTGACCTAGACGAAGTCAGAGGAAGGATTTTAGGCAGAAAACCTCTTCCTTCTATCGGAGAAGCCTTTACAGAAGTAAGAAGAGAAGAAAATAGGCGACATGTAATGCTTGGCGACCAGAATTCCGTGAATTACCAGGTTGCAACAGCCGGAGATCGACCTATAGAGACAACTGCTCTGGCAGTAAATAAAACAGGAGGTTTTTCAGAAAATAGGAACCCTAATAAATAAGGAGAGAGACCATGGTGTACTCATTGCAACAAGCAAGGTCATACCCGTGAGAATTGCTTCCATATCCATGGGTTTCCACCCAATTGGAAGCCTCGGGGGCCAAAGGATAAGAGAGCACTCAACACGGTTTCTGAAGAACAGTCTGCTATGGAGGACTCAAACAAGGGCCAAGGTTTAAATGTTGTCCTGACTAANTATTAGTCATACCTATTTGTTCTTCAAAACAGCAAAAGGTATTTGGGATGCTATTAAAGAGAATTATTCGGACTTTGAGAATACATCTCAAATATTCGAAATTAAGATGCGGCTGAAAGAAAGCAGGTAAGGAAAACAAGATGTGACTGGCTACTACAACATGCTGAAGATCCTTTGGCAAGAACTCGACCTCTTCTATGAGGCAGATTGGGGAGAACTTGAAGACCATGTGAAGTTCAAGACTTATCTTGACAAGGAGAGGCTTTACGAATTTCTTGTAGGTCTGAATCGTGACCTAGACGAAGTCAGAGGAAGGATTTTAGGAAGAAAACCTCTTCCTTCTATCGGAGAGGCCTTTTCAGACGTAAGAAGAGAAGAAAATAGGCGGCGTGTAATGCTTGGCGACCAGAATTCCGTGAATTACCAGGTTGCTGCAGCCGGAGATTGACCTGCGGAGACTACTGCTCTGGCAGTAAATAAAACAGGAGGTTTTTCAGGAAATAGGAACCCTAATAAATAAGGAGAGAGACCATGGTGCACTCATTGCAACAAGTAAGGTCATACCCGTGAGAATTGCTTCTATATCCATGGGTTTCCACCCAATTGGAAGCCTCGGGGGCCAAAGGATAAGAGAGCACTCAACACGGTTTCTGAAGAACAGTCTGCTATGGAGGACTTAAACAAGGGCCAAGGTTTAAATGTTGTCCTGACTAAGACCCAACTGGAGGCTTTACACCGGATACTCAATCAGGCCCAAACACCAAATCCACCCACAAAAGGATTTACTGCTGCCTACAAAGGTACTGTGTTCCATACTGAGTCACAATCTAATTGGATTCTTGATTCGGGTGCGACAGACCACATGACAGGTAATGCTTCCCTGTTTTTTACTTACATCCCGTGTAATGATAAGTCACGAGTTCAGATAGCAGATGGATTGTATTCAACAGTAGCAGGGAAGGGGTCAATTCGTCTTCATGACGATTTGATTCTTCACTCAGTTCTTCATGTTCCGAAGTTATCCTGTAACCTGGTCTCTGTTAGTAAATTAACTCAAGATGAGAATTTTCTGGCTAAATTTTCTTCTACTTGTTGTGAAATATAGGAGCAAACCTCGGGGAAGACGATTGGGAGTGCTAGAGAGGAGGATGGACTCTACCACTTTGTGAACAAGGAATTCAAGTGTGGACCAATCACCACAGACAACTGTATGGCTGTTACTGTTTCCAATGATGATGTAATAATGTGGCATCAAAGGCTAGGTCACCCTAACTTCCACTATCTTAACCGTTTGTTATTCGAACTATTTCTGAATAAAGATCCAAGTTCTTTTTCGTGTGAAATATGTCAGTTTGCGAAACACACACGTGTTCCTTATCCCATTAAACCCTATGGTGAATCTTGTCCTTTTTCATTAGTGCATAGTGACATTTGGGGTGCGTCTCGTGTTAAAAATATTATTTCTGGAACTCGATAGTTTATTACTTTTATAGATGATCACACAAGGGTCTGTTGGGTATATCTCCTAAAAGAAAAGTCAGAGGCAACAAAAATTTTTCAGTCCTTTCATTCCATGGTTAAAAACCAATTTCAAACCTCAATACAAGTTCTCAGAACGGATAATGGTCGTGAATATTTTAACACTATTCTCGGACAATATCTGAGTCAACAGGGGATTATACACCAGGGTTCTTGTCTGGATACACCCCAACAAAACGGAGTTTCAGAACGGAAAAATCGTCATCTTCTGGAAGTAGCTAGAGCCCTTATGTTCACAATGCATGTGCCCAAATATCTCTGGGGGAAAGCTGTTTTAACTGCATCTTACCTTATTAATCGAATGCCTTCCAAGATCCTAAAGTTTAAAACCCCTCTTTCTGTCCTTCAAACCACATACCCTCATTTTTATTCATCCTCTTCGCTTCCTCTGAAAGTCTTTGGATGTTCAGTCTTTGTACACAACACAAAGCCAAACCTCTCCAAACTTGACCCTCGCTCTATCAAATGTGTTTTCATAGGGTATTCTTCAACACAAAAGGGTTACAAATGTTACTCTCCAAGTCAAAAACGTGTGTTTGTCTCAAGAGATGTCACCTTCTTTGAAACTGAATCATTTTTTACCGTGACTCTTCTTCGGGGGGAGAATTTGAATAAAGAAGAATCGTGGGATTCTGTAGAGCCTGATCAAATCGAACATGAACCACAAACCTCGTCCTCACTTGAACCAACGATTCTTCTTGAACCATTAGAACCTTTGGCTCCCATATTGTTGCAACAGGATTTGGAAACAGGAATAGTTAAGAATCATCCATTGCAGGTTTACACGAGGAGACCACGTTCACAAACCATAGATACATCTGAGACTCTGCTTGCTCAAGAGTCTGATCCAAGGGATTGCTCTAGACCAGAGAACACTACCCAGCTAGAAGTTTTTGACTCAACAATTGCAACTCAGTCTGAGTCAC
This sequence comes from Parasponia andersonii, assembly GCA_002914805.1. Classification (NCBI taxonomy): domain Eukaryota; kingdom Viridiplantae; phylum Streptophyta; class Magnoliopsida; order Rosales; family Cannabaceae; genus Trema; species Trema andersonii. The sequence goes on from JXTB01000386.1 coordinate 164,097, forward strand.
ACGTTGAGCCAGATGATCTGCCAATAGCATTAAGGAAAGGGGTGAGATCTTGTACTCTTCATCCAATCTCTCATTATGTCTCGTATGATCACTTGTCTCCAGGCTTTCGGAGTTTTGTCTCTAAAATGTCCAACATTGAGGTTCCTAAAACCATAGAAGAGGCTCTTAAGATCCCAGAATGGAAGAAAGCGATTGAGGAAGAGATGGAGGCACTAATTAAGAATGGAACGTGGGAGATTGTTGATCTACCCAGAGGAAAGAAATCAGTGGGCTGCAAGTGGGTTTTCACAGTCAAATACAAAGCTGATGGGAGTGTGGAAAGGTATAGAGCAAGGTTAGTGGCAAAAGGGTTCACACAGACGTATGGGATTGACTACCAAGAGACCTTTGCTCCAGTTGCTAAACTCAATACAGTCAGAGTTTTACTCTCACTTGCAGCTAACTTAGATTGGTCTCTGCAACAACTTGACGTGAAGAATGCATTTCTGAATGGTGAACTACATGAGGAGGTTTACATGGATGTTCCTCCAGGTATTGAAACTCACAATGGAAAGGTGTGTCACTTGAAGAAATCACTTTATGGGTTGAAACAGTCACCAAGAGCTTGGTTTGACAGATTTACAAAGGCTATGAAGAAGTGTGGCTATCATCAAGCTCAAACTGATTACACACTGTTTACTAAATGCTCAGATAGTAAACTAGCAATCTTGATAGTCTATGTTGATGACATCATAGTGACTGGAAGTGATGATAAGGAAATTGAGACTTTGAAAAAGTACTTAAGTGAGGAGTTTGAATTGAAGGATTTGGGAATCCTAAGGTATTTCTTAGGAATGGAAGTGGCGAGGAATAAAACTGGGATCTCAATATCTCAAAGGAANCTAGAAGTTTTTGACTCAACAATTGCAACTCAGTCTGAGTCACACGTTGAGCCAGATGATCTGCCAATAGCATTAAGGAAAGGGGTGAGATCTTGTACTCTTCATCCAATCTCTCATTATGTCTCGTATGATCACTTGTCTCCAGGCTTTCGGAGTTTTGTCTCTAAAATGTCCAACATTGAGGTTCCTAAAACCATAAAAGAGGCTCTTAAGATCCCAGAATGGAAGAAAGCGATTGAGGAAGAGATGGAGGCACTAATTAAGAATGGAACGTGGGAGATTGTTGATCTACCCAGAGGAAAGAAACCAGTGGGCTGCAAATGGGTTTTCACAGTCAAATACAAAGCTGATGGGAGTGTGGAAAGGTATAAAGCAAGGTTAGTGGCAAAAGGGTTCACACAGACGTATGGGATTGACTACCAAGAGACCTTTGCTCCAGTTGCTAAACTCAATACAGTCAGAGTTTTACTCTCACTTGCAACTAACTTAGATTGGTCTCTGCAACAACTTGACGTGAAGAATGCATTTCTGAATGGTGAACTACACGAGGAGGTTTACATGGATGTTCCTCCAGGTATTGAAACTCACAATGGAAAGGTGTGTCACTTGAAGAAATCACTTTATGGGTTGAAACAGTCACCAAGAGCTTGGTTTGACAGATTTACAAAGGCTATGAAGAAGCGTGGCTATCATCAAGCTCAAACTGATCACACACTGTTTACTAAACGCTCAGACAGTAAACTAGCAATCGTGATAGTCTATGTTGATGACATCATAGTGACTGGAAGTGATGATAAGGAAATTGAGACTTTGAAAAAGTACTTAAGTGAGGAGTTTGAATTGAAGGATTTGGGAATCCTAAGGTATTTCTTAGGAATGGAAGTGGCGAGGAATAAAACTGGGATCTCAATATCTCAAAGGAAGTATATCCTTGATCTCTTACAGGAAACCGGGATGTTAGGTTGCAGACCAGCTGATACTCCAATGGAACCAAATCACAAGCTGGGACTTGGAGAAGAAGATGAAAGTGTTGATCAGGGGATGTACCAAAGACTGGTTGGGAGATTGATCTATCTCTCACATACACGACCAAACATTGCTTTTCCAGTTAGTGTAGTCAGCCAGTTCATGCATTCACCGAAAAATTGTCATCTGGAAGCAGTATATAGGATTCTTCGATACCTAAAGGGGACACCAGGAAAAGGTTTATGTTCCGGTAAAAACGAGAAGAAGGTAGTTGAGATCTATACAGACGCCGATTGAGCAGGATCGACTGTTGACAGAAGGTCTACTTCAGGCTACTGTACTCAAGTCTGGGGAAATCTTGTGACATGGAGAAGTAAAAAACAATCTGTGGTTGCTCGCAGCAGTGCAGAAGCTGAGTTTCGGGCTGTTGCTCAAGGAATATGTGAAGGGATGTGGTTAACCAGATTACTAAAAGAGCTAGGAGTGACTTATGAGGGACCAATGAAGCTTTATTGTGATAACAAGGCAGCTATCAACATCACTCATAATCCAGTTCATCATGACAGAACAAAGCATGTTGAAATTGATAGACATTTCATCAAGGAAAAGATAGAGAATGGAAGTGTGTGCATGGTCTACATACCAACCAAACAACAAGTTACAGATCTATTGACAAAAAGTCTATCAAAACATGGATTCATGGAGTTATCAAACAAGCTGGGCTTGATTAATATCTACGCTCAACTTGAGGGGGAGTGTTGGAAATCTCGGACTGAGATTAAGGAAAGATTGTATGGCTGATTTTAGGGGATTAAGAGTTGCTGTATTTACGGATTAGCTGTCATTTTTTTGTTAGCTGTAAATAGCCGTGTATCATGTGTGATTAGGCNTTTATTCTTTGATTTGTTTCCTTTTTTTTACTGATTGTAAAGGCTATATATATTCTGTAATCTTTTAGTGATATGATATAGAAAATACTTTGAGCTCTTATCGTCTATAGTACTGATATGTTTTTGCAATTGTTTCTATTTTTACATGTATGTAGTTGTCTATATGTACAAGTACGCGCGGGTAATTGCATTTTAATCAATGTATTAAGGTTTACTTCAATACTTTCTCAATTGAATAGACTCACTATATTGATAGATCAGAAATAATATCTCATACAATTTCGTTTCAGCTTCTCTTGGCTTGAATTATACCTTAAGATACGTATATATAGTCATGCCTTAGATATATATTGGATTGATACAGCGTACTTACGAATAAAATTGAGTTTAGCATAAAAACAAAGAATATCTAGGAAGAGAAACAACTTGGGGCTAAAAGGGAAAATTAAAAATTAAAAAGATAAGAGAAGAGAAGATGAAAGAAAACAAGAGTCTTAGCTAGTAAGGATAAATTAAGAGTCGATGGGGACTTTGAGTATATGATTGTGTTATGGGAAGATAATGAAAGGTGAAAGCCCTTTTGCCTCTCACCAACCCAACCCATTTTGTGTGCCCAATTAAAAGGGCTCGTGATTATGGATTTTGGGGTCCTTATGATAAAGCATCTTAAGCTTCCTAATCACACATTTCCTTTTCCAATTTGTGATGGCACTAACGTAAATTAAAGACGACCATAGTAAAAAGAATTAGAAATTTCAATTGTCAAGAATGTCATCAATAATTCAAAAGCCGAATTGGTAGTGCTAGCATAAATAAGGAAAGCTGGTATTAAGTTGATGCAACTTGGCCAAGGCCCAACACGATTCGTATTCCTTGCACTCAAAACAATGCGATAAAATGTGATTTTGTTCCAAATAGAGCAAGATGCCTAGCTAGATTGGACCACAAGAGGTCTATTTTAATCTAAGGAGTTCTAAATCTATTGTCTTTTCTAATCCTTAGTCTCGCAATTAATATGTGGATTTCGTTAAAATATTTAATGTTTTAATAATGTTACATGGAAGCGAAAAGGAGAATAGATTTAGCAATTATCACTCTTCTAATTTTTAAGATTCATTCAAAGATTATTAGCACCATAGTTTAATTTTTAATTTTTTGTTTCTTTTGGAATTAGCTAGTGTAGGAGATTTGAACCATAAACTCTTCATATTAAGAGAATGTGGATACCATCAGATTATACCAACGCGTACATTAGCATAATAGATTTACATATGGCATGCATCGACGTAATATGTATATTAAATTCCCTTACATTTCGCTTCAATATATATTTTTTTTTTACTCTGTTGTTCAATCTTTGTTGGAAAATATCAAAATAAGTTGTACATCAGAACAATTATCCATTCATGCATGTTCCATGGTAGGACCTATGGAAATGGATGCTTATGATGCAATAATTATGACTCATACAACTTAAGGTATCCTTGTAATAAGCAATCGGTAATTTCTTTGACATTGTCATTGCATCTTTGAGGCAAACGGAGCATCACAATTGACGTCGTCCACCTATATGGATCCTATAGTGGGACCAGTATGAAAGAACGATTGTAATACTATAATCGTGATACTTGCAATTATTGCTAGCACAACTTATAAAGTAAAAAGAAAATGTAGAGTAAGAAGCATAAAATATTAAAATAAAAAATACCTATATTTCTTTGTAAAAATATATATGTTGTGAAATCTTCCTCCTCTAGTATTTGGTTTTTTGGAAGCCATATGTGTCATGATAAGGTCATAACTATTGATGCTATTATGATACTTGCAATTATTGTTAGCACAACATATGAAGAAAAAAAAAATTTAGGATAAGAAGCATAAAAAATTTAGACAAAAAAGCGAAAAAGAAAAACCTATATTTCTTTGTAGAAAAAATATATAGAGTAATAATAACAACACACATTATTTATACATAAAAGCCCACACACAATGATGTGGCATACTTTCTATCCACTCATGTTTTTTTTTTTTTTTTTTTTTTTTTTAAAAGTGGGACTACATTATGTATATGATTTGTGAAAAATATATACCACAACATTGTGTATCACTTTTATGTGTAAACTTCATGCGTCTCTGTCATTATATTGTGAATTTTTCTTCCTCTAGTTCGTGGTTTTTCGATGCCAAATGTGTCGTAATAGGGTCATAACTACCGGTGCATCTTTAATTAATTAATTACTTCCGTTAATAAAAAAAAGTAGTTTTATTCTTTTCTATTCTCTTTTTCTTTTTCTTCTGTTTTAATTACTTGAATTAATTAAATTAAACGACCATAACTAGGATCGGTTCACATTAAAAGAATAGCTTCGGCTCTCCAAACAAATCATTCGAATTATATATTTCTACCGAACTGGTATATTTGAAGATCAACATAAAAAATATTCAATCGAGCAAAATTCTGAAAAATTTATATGTTTTTAAAACAGAGGTGATCACAAAATTCAATTGATGTACGTAGCAACAACTCTAAATGCATCCTAGACTGAGTTGGGCTTTCTTGTTTCTATGTTCATCATTGTGTTTCGAATTATCTTAATAAGTGTATCATATATCAGTTTTATCTCTATGTATTGTATATGTAACAAAGTGTAGCTCAAAGTGCAAGCAATTTATTTAGTTTTCAGAGATTTCGAAATGTTCTATTAATTAAAGTGAATACTATTCTTGTATGTCTGATGATGCTTCTTAATTCTCTACTCCCAAGCTTGTGTTATCCTCTTCTTCAAATAATGAATTCGTAAAGATTTTAGTTAAATTAGTTAGGAAATTAACAGTCTCCCGCTTAATAATCTAAGATTGTGTTGCAAAATAAGTATTTTAGCTAGCAATGTAAAGCCTGATCTAATTAGTTATAAATATATAGTGATTTCTCTAACATCTTCGAAAAACGACACGCAGCAAAGTTGAAACGACACATCGCAATAATTTGCCTAAAATGACACCAAACGACCGTAAGCCTACTAGACCCACGAGGTTGGAAGACCAAATGATGACTTCGCCGAGCAACACAAAGTGACTGGTCGGACTGTCAAGGAAGACCAAGTTCACGAATAAGGAGATTAGCCTATGGTTGGCGCTTATGATTTATGCCAGCCTAGTGAACTCCCATAATGACAGATCAACAAGGGATCACGGAAAATATTAGCTGTTCTGACTAAGAAACAAGATAAGGACAATGAATATCATGGAAAGGATGACACCTAATTTAATCACTCTTGTCCGTAGAAGTAATTAAGTGAGATTTTTTTCTATTTTTTAAGAACACATGGACATCAATTCTAAGTATCTTGGAGGCCACAAAACTACTATAAATAGTTTTATATATACTTATTACAAATTTTCAAAATTTTATTTATCTTTTTGTCTTTTTTCCCTCTAAAATTTATTTACTATTTATTTGAATACTTTATTAACTACATCACTGCATTAGTTAGTGAAAAATTTATTTATAATCTTTTTTAAAATTATACTTCTACACCTGCATCAAATTTGAATTTGAATTTGAATTTTTTTTTTAAAAAAAAACTATTTAAAAACACGTGACATCGTTAGTTTAGGGACTAAAATCCACGCTAACATATAATATATTTTCATCTTTCCAACACATGTATTGCCAAAAACTTCATATCACTCTTTTTAATTCCCGATCACGTTTTTTTTTTTTCCCCTTTTGAGCAAATCCTAATCACGTTTTACTTGCCTTGCCGAAAGCCAAATTTCTTGTTGTGGCGGCTCCTTTCAATTAAAAGTAATAATAGTTAATTTTCTCTCACTCGTTATATGGTACTATTTACATAATTTAGATGATAGTCAAAGTTAAATTTATTATTTTATATCCATTATGTAAACGAGGCGGCCACCAAATATCAGACACAATATGAACAAATCTAATTACTTGTAATCTTTTCTAGTATAAACAATACTCCATTGTGCCAAACCGAGGCTTATCGTACAAGTAGCCAAGCTGACTATTAGTATACCTCTACTTTCAGAGCATCAAAAAAAAAAATCATCCTCTAGTACTTGGATTATTAAGAAACTGTATATATATATCTAATATAAATCTCAGTGACATTACCAGTGTCATTCAAATGCACGGAAATTTAAAATGATAAATCCAAAAATACATATAACTATATAAATACATATTTTCGGTGACAGATAAGTTTCTATTAGAGTATAAATGGCAGAGAATGACGCATCCCTAGGGCGTAATAATCTTATATAGTAAAAAGTTAACATTTGATTACAGTCAACATAATCTGTTCAAACAAACTAAGGTGGCCATTTGGTATCATATTAAAGTACGAGTCATATCAGCAAAAAAAAAAAAAAGGTACGAATCATATCAGGATTAATTTTTGAATTAAAAATTGCGCACTAACTAATGTACATGGTATGATATTACTGATCACATGTCGTTTCAAAGTGAGATCATATATTGTTAAAAATAGTGGCTAAATCAAGTCATATAAGTTGATGTACAATTTTGGTACAGAAACTGTTGCCTCTGGCATTAGTATATAATTTACTTTTTGGAGACTTCATGCTATGCATGAAATGGCCTTTGTAAAACTGTGTAGTAGCATGTGATAGTAGCATCTTTTTAATTCTGAAAAAGTTTAGATCAGTAGCTTAGGTGGAGAAATTATATCAACTAAGTGCTGACATATTTAATGATAAGAGAGTCATTATTGAATCTAATTAGAGCAAGATCACGTACGATTCTTTAATTTAATGATCTGATCAGGACCACATAATTTAAATCTCTTTTATAGATTTGGTCGGAAGGAGAATTGAAAAGCCAGCGGAAAATATGGGAATGTTAAGCACTAGATGGTTTACTTAGTGGAATATTATAAATTGCAAATCATAACTAGAAACAATTTACAAATCGGGAAAATTTTCTAAATAATCAACCACAAGAACAAGGCATGCGGCACCATTATTGTATTGTTGATATAGGATTTAGATACTATTCTTCAAATTTAAAATTATTAAAATAAAATAATTTCTAAATCTCAATATCTGAATCCTATACCACTATCATATTATAATTATCATAAATCCTTATTCGATAATGATATCATTTGTGGACTATTGTGTATTAAATTTTTTACTCATTATAATTAATTATTTTTAAAAAAAATTCCTTTCTTCTTTTAATTTTTCATCCGATAATGTCTTAGTGAGCAAAATATGAAAATCAAATTTATCGCACATTATCACTACTAAAACCGGAGTACTTCGTGATTACAGACAAAATTTGATTTGTAATCGCATACTTTCAAAGTTAAAATTTAAGATTTGAATACCTCCACTTTTTTTTTTAATTAAAAAAAAACAACAACAACAAATGTTTTCAACCAAAAAAAAAAAAAGAGGAAGAAGAAGAAGAAGAAAGACTGAAATTACAATATAGTTAAAAGCATTTTCCCAATCACATGTAGTACTCTCTTTGAAAATGTCTCCCTACTTTTAAACTTTCTTCCCTGGATGCAGCTAGCTAGCATTTTTCAAAAGTATTAGGTGCGTTCTTTGATTGTGTGGTGCCATGTGATCAATTGTCTCTTTAAGCACCGAATTATGACATTCATGTGGTAGCATTTAAAGAGGCTACTAGTACTTGTAGTACTACTTATACATCTGCTGCAAAACACCTCTCTATGTGTTTTGACTCAATCAAGTCACCGTCTCCCCAATTATATAAACATATGTATATATTATACATAAGTCACGAACCAAATTTTTCGTTCTACACATTGAAATTTCTCTTCTCATCAATTTCGCTTTCTAGAAGTTCTGCCAGCTTTATTAATTTCTGAGTTATTTTTCCTTTTTTTATTCTCTTTTTTCGGGAAATTAGTAATTATAAGTTCAAGTTGCATATTGCAATTAATAAGAGTTTACGTTGTCGGAGTTGATGCAAATTAATCCCATCTATGTTCTGATGTGATGTACACAAGGAAAATACACATTCCAAGTCCTCATGATGACTAAATTATCAACTTTCTTTTTTCTAAGAAACATAAATATGTAATCTCCTTTAGTTATCTATATCGAACTTAAACCATTATTCATATGTAAACTAAACCATTATTCATATATGTAACCATATTAATTATGCAGCCCCCCTCTAGAGAACTACTGTTTTGGATAAAATGATTGTTTTGATATTTATTATATATATATATATATATTCTAATTTTAGGAAAAGATATATGTAAGCGTTTGCTGGCCGGTGTTGAGATTTATGTGTTGGCTCACATATACATATACGTAGTCATTTATATCTGTATATATATGTATATACATATTATATCCACATCATATGCTACAGTGCAATGTGCATGGGGTGGGTTTTCAATGTGTCTGAGACGCACATGATTCTGTCAATAAGGGGTACTTGCTTTGTTTGGTATAGATTTCATATGCAAATCAACAAAGGGGAAAGAGGGTCCATATAGAAGAGCAGCTAAAGAGCTAAATTCTTTTATACAGCTCGATGTGTTTCTATATACAATTATACACACATATACATAAAAAGAACTAAATGTATACATATACATATGCTACACGTCGTAGGGGGGTCCACTTCCATATAACTGCTTCCTAAGATATTCTAGCCATGCATATATTTTCAGCAAGATATATCTTTCTATGTGTATATATTGTCTCCATTATTAATACCGAGCAATAAATCTTTTTGAGTTATGGGGGGCTGAATGGAATACCAGAAAGAAAAATTGGGAAAACTGCTTATCCAATATGGAACATAATCTGAAAATGGGGCTTAACATATCCACATCATCACTTTGACGATGAATGACGATGATCATGATCAGTGTACCACTGGCCTTCACCATGCAAATGCACTAAATGTTGTTCTAAAAGGAAGTTTCCTTTTCTAAGTGGGATGTTGACTTTCTTATTCTTTGCAGAGAGAGATCACTTATTATATTTCTTGAGAACAAATCCAATGCCATGATCTGTGCCCAATGGTATGTGATGGAGGCAGAGAGACCACGGGGGCAAAGTCTTTAATTCAAATTAAAACACTTGCATATCCAAGTTGGCTAAAGTGCATCTTTCTTTGGTTTTTTGACAATTTGTCATGTTGTTTTCCATTTTGGTCTGTGGCTTGCAGTCATGACTCATGAGGCCCCCGGCTTATGGTTCTTACTTCTTAAATCCTATACGCCTTTACAGCTTGGACATTTGCATTACTTGTCTGGCAAGGATTGAACTCCATTTTTAACTTTTTTAGAGTGCAAGTGACTCTTATCAAAGCTTATTCACATGTTCACTTAAGGAATATTACTACTACTTCCAATACAATAGTATTTAGACCATTGATCTTATAAAATATGTCAAACTTTTACCATATGAGCTTGTGAATAGTGTTATGAGAGAGAGAGATAGAGAGAGAAAGAGAGTGAGGGGGATCAAAGCATCAATACAAAGAGTATCCTGTGATCTTTAGTTACAACAGATCATTAAAGTTTCATCTGAAATGGCTTAATTTCTGAGACAAAAGCTTTCAATCCTCCCTACCCTTTTGGTATCTTTACTCTTTAATCATCCATGGAAAAAAAAAAAAAAGTATGATGCTCTCTAGTCCAAGCTGTATGGTTTAAATTCCTAGCCCAAAAGTCTTATCTGTAATGAAGGAAAACATGTTAGTTTTACATCTGTGTATATTATCTATACTACGTGTGTTGCCCCACAAGGAAAAGTTAAACCTAATGAAATGTGGACAACTCAATGCTTCTTGTTGATCATTATGGGTTTCCATCTATTTAGTGACCGAGATCAATCAGCATAAAATAATGGAGAAAAAACTCATAAATAAAACCGGCATTTAATTCTCAATTTAACTAAGCCACATGATGAACATAAATAATAGGTGAAGCTTTAGTCCCTTTTTTGTAGGGTGTAGCTAGACATCAATTTCTCATTAAATATATGCACAGTCGTCTCATACACTTCTCTTCACTGAGCTTTCAATTCTAAGCAAGCTGCAAACTAGAGAATGGTCTCTAGTTAATTGATCCCATTACTCAGTGGTACATTTAATTAAGTAGGCTGCTGCCACGGTTTGACTTTGCTTCACTATTTTTATTCACTAAAATTAACTCTCATGTCCTTTTCAAGACGTTATTACGACCAATAATTTCAAAACAAGTCTCCTGTTCTCTTCAGCAATAATAAAAATAATCAATAAATAAAAATAAAGACTGGTGTCTATAGCTAGGTACATTAACTGATAAGGTCATTTTCTTTTCATGAGAAAACATTGGTCTTAATTGCAATCCATCCAGATCAAGATCACATTTCGATCGACTGAAATCTTAAACAAATAAGACAAGTTTATTAATCTCATCAACCAGAACTTCTAACACAATTAATAATAAAATATGAAACTTTACACTATTTCTGTTCTAGCACCAAAAGAGCACTTCCAAACCTTCCCTTAATCAGTTCCAAGATAATATTCTAGATCCAAAAGTAAGCAAAATTAAGATATATAATCCGAATAAGCACCAAAAGGAGGAGAAGCTATATACTAATTAGAAAAAATCAGCAGATTCATCTAGAATCATGTCACTAAGTACTTCTTTCCCTTGAGCAGCACCTTCATCAAACAACCACTTCTCAAGCAATGACAATGGCAATTGAGCACTAGGATCTGGGTTGCTCTCATCTTGGAATAAGCTAGCCTCGGGGGACATATTAGACTGTGAAAAATCAGAATTTGAAGACTCAAAAGACTCAAAACCAAACAAGGACTCAAACGCCTCAGACAAATCAATCCCATTGTTGTTTGCAGAAGTAGTACTTAGTGGGGTCCCTTCACTAGAAGCAGAATCAGTCCCAGTTGTATACAAGTTGCTAACTTCACTCTGAGCCATTTTAGTTCTCTTTGGAGGATTTCTCATCCAACTTTTGAGCAATCTGGATATGTTCTCTGTGCTAGAAGCATAGGTTGATGTTTGGGGCACTTGTTTTGTGGTTGAAGGGAACCCGGATGAAGAGGGTTTCTGGTCAGTCAAAGAGGTTGACTTTTCAGGAGACAGAGCCTCGGACAGAGCTTGCTTTGCCATACGAATGTCAGTTTGAAGTCTCCTCTCCCACTGGCCTCTAGACATAGTTGGCTGTGAAGATGAAAACTCTTCTCTAGAATGAGAATTACCTTCAAGACCTGCTTGAAGCTTACTGAGCTTCTTCTTCAAGTAGGTGTTCCAGTAGTTTTTAATGTCATTATCTGTTCTCTGTGGAAGGTAAGAAGCTATAGCAGCCCATCTGCATCATAATTCATGTGTCATAAATTAGAAATTGAAGAGACCAAACCATATTATATCTTGTATACTTAAAATACTGATATTACTAAGAACACAAAAAATAATTGATTAAACTAAGTATGGCATATCTTAGGGGGAAAGACGTGAGAGTATATTACCTATTGCCCAAAAGTGCTTGAAGGTGGATTATCATCTTCTCCTCATGGTCGGTGAAGTTACCACGTTTGATCCCTGGTCGAAGGTAATTAGTCCAACGAAGCCTACAGCTCTTACTACATCTGAGCAGCCCTGACATGATGCCCAAATAGAAGAATTAGACTATGATGTCAACACCAAAATAGAAAATCGGTTACCCCTTTTCATCATTATGTGTAAATCTTATAGTCCTTAACTTTATTTATTTTCTTTTATTAATAAAGACACTTTTGGGTGCTCTTTCCAATTACCCACTTGAAATATTATAAGAAAAATTGAATCTTGATCATCCCAAGTCAAATTAAGAGTGAAAAAAAAAAAGCAGTTTATATGTCATTGAAATAAAATAATAGTAAAGAAAGAAATGTAACCTGTATTAGTAGGAACAGCCCTCCAATTCCCAGGACCATGCTCTTGAATGTAAGAGACTAAAATGATATCTTCTTCAGGAGTCCAAGGTCCTTTCTTGACTCCTTTATCACAACAAGGAGGTCTACCCATATCACCTGGTTTCTCTAATTCAGTCCAAGTAGTAATAATAATAATACTAATTAGGCTTTATTTTTCAAGACACAAGAGGCTACTATATATATATAACTATAAATCTTCTTCTTTGTTTGGTTTTTCTTTCTGGGAAAATGCTAAGACAAGGAGACTAAAGGCTAAGGTTATACTAGCCTTGGTGCATTGTCTTGCCTTCATTTATAGAAAAAAAAAACACTAGAGAAGAAGAAGGGAAGAGGGTACGCTGACCTAAAATCAACAATAGAGAAACCAAAGAGTCAAAAGTTGACAGCAAGAGCATTTACTCAAGGGCGTGCCAAAGTCAGCTGTGGCAATACCTCTTCTGCCTCTCGAAACCGCGTGGCATTCAATGAGGCTGCACAGGGAAAAAATTAAAGGAGAAAAAATCCTTTAATGTATAGCCGGCTTTAATGTCACCACACCCCATATAACATGAATAATGTGGTTTTAGCTGACTCTACTATATATACTACTACTCGTAAAAACCAAGTAGTGCTCCTAATCTCCCAAGCTCTCTTTTTCCAATAATCTCTTTTCATCTAAATAATTGGATTCATATATAGCTATATAAGCTACCTATATTTATGATAATGTTCTAGCTATGTCTCTAGCTCTCGTCGGAAGTTTGAATTTTCTTCTCTTGTGAATTAAACAGTTCTACTTTCTTACCATAATAATGATCACAAAAAAAATGTCTAGGAAGAAATTCATTTTTTTCAACGGAACCGACAGGTTATAACTAAATCATGTTTAACAGTTGGATGTGTTTAGCCTTATTATTAGTTATTAAGTTCATAAATACATACATGCACGTTAGTATGTTTGGATATACATGTAATATTCTTCCATACATAAAGTCCCTCAGATGCATCATCTTTTTTTCTTTCTTTGTTTGTGATAATTCGATGCATCATCTTTGGGTCAATTAAAAATGTTTTTTTTTTTAATTTTGAAAAGACATTATAAATAAACAAATATATATATATATATATGTGTGTGTGTGTTTAGATACGGATCATTAAGTGGCTAGCTAGCTTCAATTTTCAATAAGTATAACAATTATCGTAAAAATGAAGTTAATTAAAGGTTTGGCCATGTATACAAATTCAAATTTCCAATTGGAAATTGTCTTTGTAACTGTATATATTCTCGTGCAATCGTCATGCATCTGTGCTGCATGGATAGCGATGTTGACAAAAGTCAACCACAAAATAGAAACCAATCGCCACGTGAGCTTCTTAATTTATCTTTGAAAATATTAAAATCTCGAGAATGGGACTACATTATTATTGCCTATTGAACGAGCAAGCACTCATTGATCGATTGAGCTAGGGCTTCATCAAGGTTCACTACTTTTAATCAGCTAATTTAATTACTATTTTTATTTGTTAGTGGTGGGAATATTAGCCCCTAAGTTTGTCTCGTGAATTTATTGCTATAGTTAAGGGTTTGAATGATCTATATCGTGAGGATAAAGATATGTGGCTCTTCCAAAATTCTTAATGAAAATATATGTCTAGCTATATATAATCATATACATAGTTTTATAAATATTATATACGTTTTTATTTGAATCTAATTATAGTGTACACTTTTCAATTTGTAACGATGACATATGTAACCAACATGTATAGATAGCGTCAAAAAAATAAAATAATAAATCTTATTTCTCATATAATATTACTGTTAACTTAGCATGACTATATATACATTTATATTTAAGTTTTAATTGCTTTGTGGAATATTTCAAGATGCGCAAGAGAAAGAAAAAGGAGGTACCAGATCCCATACAACGCTTTATTTCACTTGGTCAAAATGGATTGAAGCTTCTCATATAAAAATATATAAGCTTATGGTATCTTAGAAGATAAATAGATTACTAATTAAAGAACTTCACGCTTTGATAATTAGTACTTAGATACCCTATGTGATTAGAAAGTTAACCATCTTTAGTCGAATGTCTTAGTCAATTGGTCTATTTTGCTTTTCTAATCGATAATATATATATATATATATATATTTGCCAATTTAATGGGGTTTTATTTAATCTATGTGTAGGTATTTTTTTTAGTCGTTAGATTGTTATCTAATAGTAATCTAACAATTATAATGAGGTACATGAAAAGACTTGCATCATTAATATTTTTTATTTCTCTTACTTTTTAATATAAAAAAATTCACATGATTAATTT
Organism: Parasponia andersonii; assembly: GCA_002914805.1. Taxonomy (NCBI): domain Eukaryota; kingdom Viridiplantae; phylum Streptophyta; class Magnoliopsida; order Rosales; family Cannabaceae; genus Trema; species Trema andersonii. The sequence goes on from JXTB01000386.1 coordinate 179,108, forward strand.
TCATTGACCAAAATAATATATATGCATAGGTAAAAAAAAAAATACTATATATATATATATAAGAATGCTAGGATGCATATTGTAAAATCTGAGAATTTTTAGGGGCAAAATATGCAATTTACACTCAATGGTATTATTGTAATTTCGAATTTTTGGAATAAAATATTCAAAATATCTAGAATTAAATAATGGAGGTCTACAGTATTCTGAAATTGCAAAAAAAGGCCCTAAGTCTCTCATCTTTTCATAAGAGAGGATCCGAAAGAGAGAAAAATGCCTAGATCTACTGAAGCTCACCGTTGCCGGACGGACGCACTACCCCACCCGGAAGAGGACTTGTTGAGCAAAATCCGACCAGCCACACCGGAAACGGAACTCCAATGACCAAGATCGGCTTTTCTGAAAGTACTGCCTCCGACGGCATTTTCCAGCGAAATTTCCGTGGGCCAACATCGGCTGCTCTCATTGTCGGCATGTGGAGTCTTCTCTCGCCTTCGCCGACCTCCTCCAAGTGGTTGCATGAATTAACTCACCTCCGATAAGATTTTTACTATGTTTACCAAGTTTGTAAAAGTGATATTTTTGTAATTATTTAGTTAGGCAATTATTTTATTAGAGCTAAATTTATGAGGTGAAATAGGATTAAAAATCATGAATAATTATAGATGGTAGAAGTAAAAAAGATATCCGGAAGTGTGGTAAATTTGAATCACAAAAAGGGGATATTTTTCTCAATATTTACAAAAAGAGGTATTTATGTAAATTTCAGAATTTTGAGCTTTATTAATGCTCGGGACCTCGAAACTGAATCTAACTTCAAATTTGGACTCAGTGAAGTCGATAGATGAATTTTGATATAAAATACCATTATGTTTCGAAGTAGAACGAAAATAAGAATTTCGTAGCAAATAATACCATTTTACGTGTTGCGGGCCGATCCCGTACCGGGACTCATTTTTGACAAGGTATATATCTAATTAGCATTTTTAGGTACACTGAATTTAGTAGTTGCCTCTGTTTCTCCATTTGAGGCTTCAATGGAAAAGTCACCTTTTCAAATGGACTTATCGGGATTTAGAAATTATCGTTTGAACACCTGAGTAACCAACGAGGAATTTCATGAATATCATTGATCTAGTATTAATACTATATCGAGGTAGGGGTTCGATTACTTAATTTTATATCTGTTTTGAATTTTAATTGAATAAAATTTATTTATGAAAAATCATGATTTTACAATGATTTTAAAAAAAAATTACTATTAATTGTTGAATTATGCTGAGATTGGACTATGTGGATTATTTTGCATATTTTTATATTGTAACTATAGGGTAAAACAATGATGCACTGCCTATGTACAATGAATCCCAGAATAATACCAGGTTGGATTTTTAAAGCATGATTTGATTCGTGGATACATGATTATTGTAAACAGTTACATGTTGTACATACCATAGGGTCACACACTTGAGTTTCATTATAGCATCTCAGTATTTTAGATTACTGACGAGTTACTACAGTGCTAAGTGAGAGACTTAGGCTCCTATGCAGGTTTTTGCTGATACGCCTACGGTAGTATTAGGATACTAGGTACCTCTGTTACAGAATCATTATAAGGCCGTGATAGGAGGATGAGAGCTCACTTATTTACTAGTTAATGTATGATATGTATAATGATATGGATTTAGTTTTGGTTTCGAATATGTGATTATCCTGGATACCAATGATTTAGAAATTTAATTTATAAATGGATTCAAATATACTAACTATGCAGGTTTGAGAAATTGTTTCCATTCAAAAAGTAATTCAATTCCTACTGAGTATGTGAATGCTCACCTTTTCTTTTTTTCCTCTCAGGTAGTATTTGATGTAATTTTGGAAATTCAACAGAGGAGTAGTAAGGAGCTAGTTACCTTATTGGAAATTAGTACTATATAAAATAATTATATTATTTGTCTTGGCTTGTATTAAATTCCTAGAGGGCCATTTCAAAGACTCAGTCTGTATAATTCTTGTATTGGATTGTGAGACTGCTAATGATGATACTTGATTTATTTTAATAAATTTCATTAATAATCTACATCTAATGGTGATCATAAAACTATAGAAATTTTACTCTAAAAATTATGTTTATAAATTTTTAATTTTTTTAAAAAAATTTTTAATTTCCATATATGAAATTCTCTTTCTGTCACTAGTCAGAGATTTGGGTCGCGACACATATAATGAATCTATACCATCTATTGAGATGGACCAACTCTATTGGATGATTCGCACATGACCAAAGCATTCATCTATATTTAGACGATGGAAACAAATATGTTTCAAACGAAAAAACTCAAATTCATCGTAGATATAAGTCTTTAATGATTACCAAAGAAAGTGAAATTCTCAATACTGAAAGTAATTGATGATAAACCAAATTTAACCTAAGGCAGAGTTGAATTAATGATTTGCAGAGAACAAGAATTGGGGTATGTGTATCTCGGCCGGGTGCTTGCATGTGATCGAAAGAGGGAAAGAAAGAGATAAGAGATGAAAAGGATGAGCTCTTTCTGTGTAGTACTCTTAATTAGTAGGCCTCTCTCTATCAAGCCTCCGGGGCCCATCATTTATCACCCCATTACCGGCGAAAATGATAAACATAGATTAGAGAGTGATTAATGCTTGGCTATTGTCACTAATGGAACCGGCTAATAAACAATGGTGTTCCATTGATAATGTTGAATTTATAACCCATTCAAGAAAATAAAGGTATATTTTCAGGCGCCACAAAAGAATCTTATAGCTACTTCTATATATATTTTGTAGTACATCTCCATATATCGTGCACTCATTTAACAAGTCCAGCTTATGGATTAGATGCATGTTAGAATATCTACATGCATATATATATATATATATGTATGTATGTATATTGAGTATAAATACAATCCAAAAAAGACATAAGAAAGGGTAAGATGTTGTAACCTTAAAATAGAAAAACATATACATTTATATATTGGTTAACTTTTATTACTATTGGAATTGAAATTTTTTGTCAATTCATGTCAAATAATGAGTGTTATGCGGTCTAAAATCCTAAGGTCGCATAAGGGTTAAGTTCGACCTCCTCCGTGATGGTTAAATGCGACCTCTTCCACAAGTTATATGCGACCTCCTCCGTGAAGTCTCTTTTTGCATAAGTATGTGTGTCTCTTTCTGTACAGGTGGTGGGAAACCTACAAGAAAAGGGAAATGGAAGTATATGCTATGTCAAACAAGAAACCTACAAGGAAAGGGAAATAGAAGTCTCCTATTTATGATCAACTAGTTATCCGTTTTAAATGGTTATCCAATTATGTTGTTACTTAATTTACGTTACCCAATTGTATAGTTACCCGTTTATACAATTAGGATCCTAGGGACATAGGGTTACCTTTA